>JAODAL010038310.1:0-39372 GCA_025379985.1 Phyllomedusa bahiana
GAATCCAAAGTTCAAAATTCAGTAAAAATGCAGAAAAAGGCTGTTGGGTTGGTTGGGGGGGCCTTGGCTATTGGGCAATCAGAATAGGGGAAAGCCCCTTATAGCCTTTGGAGAAGTTTGAACCAATCAAAATAAAAGGGGGGGACAGTTAAAATACGTAAAATTGCGAAAAGAGCGATTGGCTGAGTTTGCGGTGGTTGGTTATCCCAGCCAATCAGAGGGATTTTTCCCTTGTAGCTATGGAGAGTGGGAAATGAATCTCGGCGTCAGCCCCCGTGCGGATGGGTATGATAAAAAATAAATTTTTATTAGTTGTAAAATATTCTCTGAAAAAGAGCTAAAAACTTCTAAAAATAAATCAATTCTATCCCGAAAAGCGTTTGTGCCAAGGAGGCGACAGGGAATTGAAATAGAGAGAATTCCCAGGAAATACATTTTAATTCAAAACAGTACACTATTCTGATTGGTCGGCTAAACCAGCCAATAGAATAGGAGCGAAAAAGACCCATTATAAGTAGGGGAAAATTGCCAATCAGAATAGGAGCGCAAAGACCATTTAAGTATGGGGAAAATTGAAACAAAATGGAGCGACAAAGACCCATTATATTCCTTGGAAAATTTTTGGACAATCAAAAATCAAAGGGGGGGGGGAGGTTCAAAATACATTTTAAAAAAAGGCAGAAAAGAGTGATAGGTTGAGTAGGGGGGGTTTTGGTATCCCAGCCAAGCGCGAGCTACTTCTCCTTGTTTATGGAGAGGGGGCGAAAATGCAATCTCGGGCTCGCGCCGTGCGGATGGAGTAAAAAAAAAAAAAAATAATTTTTATTAAGGAAAAAAACATTATGGGAAAAGCGGAAACCCTTCTCAAAAAATAAAGCATTTAAAACCTAACAAGGTTTGTCCCGAGCCCGGGCGCCTACATAAGGAATTGCAATAGGGAATTGCCGGGAAATACTTTAAAGTAAAAATTGTTTAAGTTTTGATTGGGTGGGGCATAACCGCCAATCAAAATAGGAGCGACAGTGGCCCATTCTAACCTATGAGGAGTTTTGACCAATCAGAATAGGGCGACAGGCCCCATTTAACCATGGAGAAAATTGACCAATATATTCAAAGGGGGGACAGTTCAAAATTTAAGTAAAAAAAGACAGAAAGAGGCAAATTGGTTAAAGGGGGGGGGTTGTCAGCTTAGCCAATCAGAGGCGAGTATTTCTCATTAGTTCTATGGGAAAGAAATGCAGGGAGTTTTGGTTTGGGCCCAAGTTAAAAGAGGGGGTTATTTGGCCAATGGGGGGACGAGCGCGCTCCTAGGGGTTTTTAATGCAACTGAAATAAAAATGAACAGGGCCAAAAATCAAATGATAAAATGCCAAAGTTGTCCGATGTGTATTAAAATGAATAAAAATTGGGGGGTAAATAAAAAAAAATTTAATTCAATAAAATCGGTTTTTTCTTTATTTTGTTAGGCAAGGATAAATTTGTTGGGTGTAAGAAAATAAAGAAAAAAAAAAGGATTTTATTGATTTAATTTTTTTTTTTTTGATGGTTAAAAACTTCCCCCAAGGTAAAATGGGTCCCTGTCGTCCTTTTCTGTTTGGGCCGGGATAGCCAAGCACGCTTGCTCAGCCAATCAGTTTTTTTCTGCATTTTTCTGTATTTTGAACTGTCCCCCCTTTAATTCTGTTGTAAATAGTTCTCCAAGGCTTTAATGGTTCAGTGCCCCTTTTTGATTGGCGGTTTTGCCGCCAATGAGAATGCTTTCGAATTTGAATTACTGATTTCCCGGCAATTTCAAGATCCTAATTCTTGTTTTTGCGCCGTTCTAGATTTTTGGAAGTGGGTTTTTTTTTTAAAATTTTTTTTTTTTAGGTTGAGCTCTTTTTGAGAATGTTTTCCACCTTTATAAAGGGGATTTTTTTTTAATCATACTCCATGCTGCTGGAGTGAGCGCGAGATTCTTTGCGATTTTGTATGTTATCTCGTGTTCCGTTTTTGTTCACTTCGCCCGGCCGCCGGAGATTTAGACCAAAATAAACTGGGTTTTTGTCGGAGCTGCAGAGCGCTGCATTGTGCCGGGCTTTGGGGCCCCGATGTACATTCCCCCGGGGTTTTGAAAGGTGCCCCCGGTCCCGCCCGGAGCCTACCGCGCCCACACCGCGCCCATTGCTCGCCCCTTCTGCGGGAGAGTGAAGTGGCGAAGCTGGCCTAAATGATCCTGCGTCCGACAGGTGGTTGGGCAGGAGGCGCAGTTTTAAAAAAGGCGAAAAGCCCGATATAATGTCGCCCAAAATCCTCTCCGTGGCCCGATTGAAACTTGAATTACCCAAAAGTGGAAAATACAAATATGTTTAGTGGTGGAGGATTGTTCTCAGGATGGGCCCGAAGTTACCCCGTTTCCCCAAATGCTGTCAGAACCACTTTGAAGAAACTTCGAATGAAAATTTTTATGCAGATTTGGGATCCAGGTTATTAAAAATTTTCCAAGGACCTGCTTCACTGCGGAAATACCGAGAATAGGAAACTAGTAGGAGTTTTCGGCTGCAACCCCCCCTACTCCGAATTCGCGGGAAAGGGGAAAAAATGAACGGACTCTGAAGAACAAAATGTGAAAAGGAGCAAAATAAACTCCTTTCCCCGGCCCCGATCTACCCCCTTTATCTATTCTGTCAGAAAAATTCCCCGGTAGCCCCCTGGGCTCACTCCCGGGATAGTATTTCAGGCCCGCAAGATTAGGAGGTCTCAACATAGCAGTTGAGTGAGGGATATAGCCCTTTTAAAAAAATGTTTTAAAAAGAAAAATAATCCATGCCATAGTGTTTCCTCCATTCCAATCCCGCTTGTCAAGTAAATTTGGTGTTTGTGTGGGGTGCAGAAACATCAGAGATTCTTGGAGCCCAAAATTTGACCATATCAAGTACTTTTGGTGTCCCCAAACCCAATGAAAATTGAAGGAAGCCCCCCGGGGCATGCTTAAAATACAAGAAAATGACTGCAACCAAAAAAGTCATCATGAACTTTTCCCCCTTTTCCTTTTTTTGTTGTTTTTCTGGGTTGTGTAAAAATGCAAAAGGGGGCAACAAGGGGGGTGCCCATGAAATTCTCTTTGGATAACCCGTTTGCTTCGGATATTTTTTTCTACTGCAGATATATAGATGACACCTTGCTCATTTGGCAAGGTGCTTCCATATCTGTTGTCACGGACGCCCCTGCAACCCCGGTCCCGGGTCGCGGGCGCCTCCGGGTCCCGACACCCACCGGCGCCCCGTCCCGCACATCGGGTTCAGGGTCCGCTCATTAACCTGCTCTCGCCGGCCCTCACTTACCCGGCCACGATCCTGCTCTGTTCGCCTCTGGTCCCGGCGTGCGCGGCGCTGCCCCCTAGCGAGCGCGCGCCGGCAGTGTGAAATTTAAAGGGACAGTGCACCGGTAATTGGTCATTGCCGGGCACTGTCCCTATTTATGTCCAGCCCCTTCCTGACAGCCTTGCCGAATCCTTGGTGTCATTTCCATGTAGAAAGCTTACCAGAAAAGTCCTAGTCTTGCCTACCCGTGCACCGAACCTCGAGCCTATGTTTACCGAGCCCTGACCTTCTGCCTGTCTATGTTCACGAGCCTCAGCTGCCTGTCCCCGACTACGAGCCTGCCTGCCAGTTCCGTACCTCGCCTACCCTTGGCCGCCACCGCAGGCACGCCCCGCCTGTGGAAGCGACCTGGTAGACTCCCGTCGCAGCAAGTTCATCCCGCTTTGCGGCGGGCTCTGGTGAATTCCGGGACCTACTTAGATTCCGCTCCCTGGTGTGGGGTTACACCATCGCCTGCGGTGATCCAGTGGATACACCTCCAGACCGTTACAATAGGATCCGGCCATGGATCCCGCCAAGGTGCCGTTTCCCAGCCTGGCGGATCTGACGACTGTTGTTGATCGCCAGTCACAGCAACTAGGTCAACAGGCGCAGCAACTTACCCAGCTATCCACCATGTTACAGCAACTCGTCACCGTCCAGCAGCAGCAACCTTCACCATCTCCAGTGGTTGTCCCTGCCTCTACGGTTCCTGTGGCTCTGAGGGGTCCCAAGCTTCGGCTGTCGCTCCCATCTAAGTTCGACGGTGACCCGAAACTCTGCAGGGGGTTCATCACCCAATGCTCTATGCACGTGGAGCTGATGGCCGATCAGTTCCTGTCCGAACGTGCGACAGTGGCTTTCGTGGTCAGCCTCCTCTCCGGGAAGGCCTTGGCATGGGCTACACCTCTGTGGGACAGGAACGATCCAGTGACGGCGGATCTTCAGTCATTCCTCAGTGAGTTCCGCAATGTCTTCGAGGAACCAGTCTGTGCACACTCTGCTGAGACAGCCCTCCTAAACCTACGCCAGGGGGATCTGTCTGTAGGGGACTATGCGGTCCATTTCCGCACTCTGGTCTCTGAACTGTCATGGAACGAGGCCGCTCTGTGTGCCACCTTCAAGAAAGGGCTCTTAAGCCGAGTTAAGCATGTCTTGGCCGCTAGAGACCTCCCGTCTTCCCTCAGTGACTTGATCCGGTTAGCGACCCGCATCAACGTATGCTTCATTGCATAGGAAAGAGGAACTTCAACAAGAGCGTCAGTCAGCCCAACCTCGCCGGTTTCCTCACCTGGCACCAGTGTTTCAGAGGCCAACTGCGCCACAACCGCCAACATCCACCGAGGAGCCCATTCAGATTGATCGGGCTCGTCTCTCTGAGCAAGAGTTGGCCCAGCGTCAGCAAAGGAACTTGTGCCTCTACTGTGGCAGCCCAGAGCATTACCGGAGGAATTGTCCCAAGCGCCCCAAGCCTGTGGGAAACTACCGCACCTAGGATCTGTGGGAGAAGCATTCCTAGGTGCAAACTCCTCCTCTTCACGTCTGTTGATGCCGGTGCAGGTCGTGTCAGAGACTGGTACCTCGTTCCAGGTTCCGGCGTTTCTGGATTTCAGGCTCGGCCGGGAACTTCATCCACCAGTCTCTAGTGAAGCAGTATCGGCTTCCGGTGGCCCCGCTTGGAAAAAAACGCTCGTCATTCTCTTTCCGTCAGCGGTGAGCGGGCTTAGCAACACCATCCAGTTTGTCACCAAGCCACTGTCCCTCCACGTGGGGGGCGCTGCATAAAAAGAATCCCCTTCTATGTGTTGCCTCGCTCCTCCTCAGCGGTCCTCCTCGGACTCCCATGGCTGCAGCTCCATTCTCCTACCCTGAACTGGACATCTGGAGAAGTGACTCGTTGGTGTCCCAACTGTCGGGGGCGTTGTTTGGTGACAACTCGCCCGGTGCTTTCCTGCTTCCGCTCGACCCTTCATGAGCCACTGCCCGGGCTGCCGCCCGAGTATCTGAAGTACGCCGATGTGTTCTCCGAGAGACAAACCGAGAGTCTTCCTCCGCATCATCCGTACGATTACCTGATCGACTTATTGCCGGGTACCAGTCCTCCCCGGGGCCAAGTCTACCCATTATCGGTTCCTGAGACCCAAGCCATGTCTGAGTACATCCAGGAGAATCTCCGGAAGGGGTTCATCCGAAAGTCCTCGTCTCCCGCGGGTGCGGGGTTCTTTTTCGTTAAGAAGAAGGACGGTACCTTACGGCCTTGCATAGACTACCGGGGTCTGAACAAGATCACGGTGAAAAACCGCTACCCATTGCCGTTAATCACAGAACTTTTTGACCGCTGCAGGGCGCCAAAGATCTCTCCAATTTTGGATTTGAGAGGGCCTACAACTTGGTCCAATCCCAAGGGCGATAAATGGAAAAACGGTCTTCAACCAGGGATGGGCACTTTGAGTACCTGGTGATCCCCTTCGGACTGTTTTAATGCGCCTGCGGTCTTCCAGGAGCTCGTGAATGATGTCTTCAGGGACCTCCTCTACACCTGCGTGGTGGTTTACCTTGATGACATCTTGGTGTACTCTCCTGACCTCGAGACCCATCGCAGCCATGTTCGTCAGGTGTTGAAGCGTCTCCGGGAGAACTATCTGTATGCCAAGCTAGGAAAGTGCCTCTTCCACCAGACTAGCCTCCCGTTTCTGGGCTACGTCATTTCTGACCAATGCCTATGGATGGATCCAGCGAAACTGTCAGCCGTGTTCCAGTGGCCACGCCCAGTCGGTCTGCGGGCCATGCAGCGCTTCTTGGGCTTCTGTAACTACTACCGGCAATTCATCCCCCACTTATCAACGCTAGTGGCCCCGATAGTGGCCCTTACCAAGAAACAAGCTAACCCACGCACCCGGCCCGTCGAAGCCGAAGAGGCGTTCTCGAAGCTCAAGTCCGCCTTCTCTACGGCATCTATCCTTTCGCGTCCGGATCCCGTGAAATCCTTTACGCTGCAAGTGGATGCCTCATCTTTGGGAGCCGGAGCAGTTCTTACGCAAAAATGGCCCACGGGTAAGACTGTAACGTGTGGCTTCTTTTCCAAGACTTTCTCTTCGGCCGAGAGGAATTACACGATTGGCGCCCGGGGAGCTACTGGCCATAAAACTGGCCCAGGAGGAATGGCGTTATCTGCTGGAGGGTGCTCGTTTCCCATCCCATCTACTCAGACCACAAAAACTCCCAATACTCCAGACGGCTCAGCGACTTAACCCACGCCAGGCTAGGTGGTCGTTCTTCTTTTCCCGGGTTTTGATTTTCAGACCCACTTCCGGGCCCTGGCAGAGAAGAATGTGAGACCGCGCTCTCTCCCGTGCCTCCGACGTGGTGGGTTGAAGACACTACTCCGAACACATAATTCCCCCAGAAGCGTCTTATCTCGGCAGCACCAGTTGACCTCCGGAAGGCACCTCCTGGAAGGACCTGCGTGCGCCTGCTCTCGCAGACGTATCTTAAAATGGGGACATTGCTCATTGGTGGCCGGTCATCCTGGTGGCCCGAAGAACGTTCCACCTGATATCCCGGTTCTTTTGGGTGGCCAGAGCTTGAAAAAGGGATGTCCCAGTTTTTCTCCTTTTAACCCTGGTGCCCAAACCTGTAAGCCGGACCTTACTTCGCCTTTCCAACCCAAACCAACCCATGGAACAACATTTTATGGATTTAACCTTCCCCTTCATCGGGAAAAACCAAGAGTTGTCCAACTTTCCAAATGGCGATTTTTTCCCTCCCAGCTTTGGTCCCGCGGGGTTCCCCCTTCTCAAAGTTTTGGCCATGGATCCCCACAATTTTCTCACCGGACCATTTGTTTCCGGGGCGGGGCCCTGGTCCAGGATATGAAGACCATCTGGTCCCAGACCCGTCAGTCTCTGCTTCCGTGCTTCCGAGCGCAGAAGCTCAAGTGGATAAAAGAAGAATCCCTCCCCCTGGGCTTCTCCCCCGGTGACAAGGTGTGGCTCTCGGCCAGATATGTCCGCCTTAAAAGATGCCCTTTCCCCCAAACTGGGACCCCGCCCCTTCCTGTGACCCTTTGAGGGTATCGGCTGCATTCACCCGGTCTCCTACAAACACCGCCACCCTCCAACCCTGAGAATCCCCAACTCGTTTCACGTCTCCTTACTGAAACCCCCGGTCCCCTTTAAACCGGTTTTTCTCAGAAGGCTTTTCCTCCTTCCGTTGTGGCTGATGCGCCCAATGTCTTCGGGGGTCAAGGAGATCCCGGGTATGAGGAGAACTAGAGGGAAGAGATACTTTTTAGTGGACTGGAAGGGGTTCGGGCCAGAAGAGAGGTCTTGGGAGCCGGAGGAGAACATCTTAAACCGCAGCCTCATCCAGAAATTCCTCCACCCCAGGAAGAGGGGGGGGCCCAAGGGGGGGAGGGTACTGTCACGGATGCCCCTGCGACCCCCGTCCCGGGTCGCGGGCGCGTCCGTGTCCCGACACCCAGCGGCGCCCCGTCCCGCACGTCGGGTTTGGGGTCCGCTCATTTCCCTGCTCTCGCCGGCACTCACTTACCCGGCCACGATCCTGCTCTGTTCGCCTCTGGTCCCAGGCGTGCGCGGCGCTGTCCCCTAGTGCGCGCGCCGGCAGTGTGAAATTTAAAGGGACAGTGCGCCGGTAAATGGTCATTGCCGGGCACTGTCCTTATTTAAGTCTGGGCCCTTCCTGACAGCCTTGCCGGATCCTTGGTGTCATTTCCGTGGAGAAAGCTTACCAGAAAAGTCCTAGTCTTGCCTACCCGTGTACCGAACCTCGAGCCTACATTTACCAACCAAGAACCTTGCCGCCAGCCCTGACCTTCTGCCTGTCTACGTTCACGAGCCTCAGCCGCCTGCCCTGACCTCCTGCCTGTCCCCGACTACGAGCCTGCCTGCCGATTCCGTATCTCGCCTACCCTTGGCTGCCACCGCAGGCAAGCCCCGCCAGTGGAAGTGACCTGGTAGACTCCCGTCGCAGCAAGTCCATCCCGCTTTGTGGCGGGCTCTGGTGAATACCAGAACCTACTTAGATTCCGCTCCCAGGTGTGGGGTTACACCATCGCCTGCGGTGGTCTAGTGGATCCACTTCCAGACCGTTACATCTGTTTCCAAATTTGTTGACTATATGAATTCTAATCGGGAAAATCTAAAATTCACTTATGAAACGAATGTGTCACAGATTACTTTTTTGGATCTGAAGTTAACAGGAGACTACACTAAGGGCAAAATATATACCTGTACTTACATGAAACCCATATCTGGTAACGGTTTACTCTGTGCTTCGAGTTGCCATTCAGCACACGTCACTAAGAATTTGCCCCTGGGTGAATTGGTTCGGGCCAAAAGAAATTGCAACACACAAAAGGATTTTGAGGAAGAAAAACAAGCAATTTTTCAGAGGTTGGTATGGAGAGATTATAAACCCAGGGCTATATATAAGGCAATTTCCAAAGTAGAAAGCAGAGATAGATCAGAACTTTTATAGCAAAATAAAGTGAATAACCATAAGGCTAGCGATTTTCAAGTTAACTTTATTACTAACTTTAGCCAACAATTCTATGACATCTCCATTCAGAAATATCATCCCATACTTACCTGGGATGAAACCTTACGCAAAATCTTGAAACATGGTTGCAAATGTATACCAAGTAAACCTAGGACAATAGGCAACATTGTTTCTCCCAACCTTTATACTCCCGATTCTACTTGGAGAGCTAGATGGTTAGATCTGCAAGGATCATACAAATGTGGCACCAGCAGGTGCAGTTTTTGTAAATATATGGTCAAGACAACTCAGTTTTCATCTGGTACATCGGATAAACTGTATCAGATCTCTTTGTTCCTGAATTGCCACAGCGATCATGTGGTGTATATGATCTGGTGTGATGCATGTAATCTACAATATGTTGGCTGTACTACTAGAAGCTTGCATGTTAGGATCAGTGAACACATTTACGATATCACACATTCGAGCCTTAGAAGTTTATCAGGGATGTCAAAGCACTTTAAGGCGATTCATACAGGCAGCACTGAACACTTTAAGGTTAGAGCTCTGGAGAAAGTAGCCAAACCAATATGTGGAGGAGATTGGAAAAAACTGCTCATTTATAGAGAAGCGTATTGGATTCTAGTATTAGACACGAGATATCCACGGGGGCTTAACTACAGATCAGACCTCATGTATTTGTATTAATTTTGACATTTATATGTGCCTATGGTTCTTTTCATATGTTATGGCCTTTTTTTTTTTGTTTTTGTTTCTGTTTGTTATGTGTACCATAATGAGTTAAATCTCAGGTGTCTAACTTGATTGATGTCAGGAAGAAGAAGTAGATCTAATGTTGTTTGTAGCTGATGTTTGTTTGTTACGATTAAGAGCAGATTACCAGGCTCGAAACATGTCAGTGCTCAGCTCATTTTTTGCTTTTATGCGATGATTTTAAATATCTACTAATAAAAGTGCATTTTTAAGCATTTTTTCACTTTATCCCGAGCACGAGTGCTGGAGTGCTTTCTTGTTGAAATTGCCTATATCTCCAGCTGGAACAAATAAATAACAATTGACCTTACTAAACACAGTACCGTACTCTCCTCTCACAGGGTTAGGTGGACCAATCTTTCAAGTACAGCGGGGTACAGCTCTGGTTCTGACACCAACACAATGTCACTGACAATGTGCAGACACTGATGCAGCCAATTATTATGGACATTTTACTTAGAAAGCCTCTGTATTAGTGAGGTTTATGCTGTGATTGATGGTCTAGTAGTGCCTTTCTACAGTACAGTGCGGTACTACATGCCCAGTACTGCTCTTACATGTATTACTGCAGTGTATGCAGTGACTGGTGATCTAGTAGTGCCTTTCTACAGTACAGAGTGGTACTACATGTCCTGTACTGCCCTTAAATGTGCTAGGATGAGCAGCTCCTTTGGGCAACAGATAAGGGTTCCATTTTCTTTTTTTTCCGGGACATTGTATATAATGTACATGACACAAAGAAGCTTCTGTCCTCAAAGTAGAAAGTGATTTCCAGCTTCCAGCAGCTCTTTCTGATGTTATGTATAAATGCTTGCTTTTTTTCTGTCTACATTAACTAATGAAACGCATGAAAAAAAAAAAGTTATAATACTTGTGACAGAAGCCGGGTATGTGGATCCTCTGGGTCATCGCAAGGGATGGGGTAAACCATGCCAGGCAACGGAGTTTAAGGAGCGCCCCAGTATTTCCCATAGCCTGCCACAAGGCGAATTTGACTTGGCTGCTACCCCTGACGTAGCCGCTCGTGTTGACAGCCCGAGGTAGGACTGCGAGAATAGGCAGAGGTGACAGGTGACAGGCAGATGCAACTGTAGATAACCAGCTAAGACAGGAAGCAGACTGGAATAGTGGCTAGCAACAGCAGTGCAGGTAAACACAGGTGACAGAGAGCACACAGAAATCAGGATCAATGTGGAAACATCACCAAACATCATTAAACTGACCCAGAGCACAGACAGGAAGTTCCTTAAGTCTCAGGCAATGAAAGGTGATTGGCTAGGTAATTGGGAAATGGCTCTTTTTTAGCTTGGTGAAATGAAGGGCGCGCCTTAATAAGGGTGCATGCATGTACGGGACGTCAGCAGCAGCAATGACTAGAGCAGGAGCATGGACAGGTGAGTAATCGCTGACATAGGGATCAGGTGCCAGAACGGAGGTATAGGCACATCTATGGTCAGAATCTGGGACCGCAGCGTGGACCATAACAATACTATTATTTTATTATAATATTAATATGTTACAGTCATTACCCCTTTTGTGGAAACTCTTTCTTCAGTTGGGGCTCCTTTGAGGTGGTTTTCAAACAAGGAGTAATAATATTATCATGAAATATTTTGTTTTTCATGCATTTTATTATTTAATGAATTACAGTTTTAATATCATGGGTAGAGATGGGCGAATCGATTCTAACGAAGTGGAATTCGTTTAGAATTTCAGGAAAACTTCGATTCTGAACGAAGTCGAAGTTTGGGGTGCTTCGCGGGAATAAAGCGTGCTTTTGATTGATAAAATGGCTGCGAGCATATGGCGTTACATGGGGCAAAGAACTCTGGGAGGAAGACGGGCATAGCCTGCATGACATGTGCAGTGATGAACCCAATCAGAGACCGGCGGGATTCTGTGACGTCACCGCACTATATAAGTCCGGGCGCGACTCTGGGAGCTCATACCGCTCTCACTGTACTGAGTAGGGAAGGTGCTGCCGTGGCTGCTTATGATATCTCATATTACAAAACTCACTTTTATACAACGATTTTTGGGGGGTGTCACAGCTTGACTCAGAGACTGCTTCTCTTAGGTTCTAATTCTGATTTTGTGGGGTATTGGAACTGAAGTCCAATGTGCGTCCAATGCAGCTACATATTTTTTTTTAATGCCATTGCTCTTTTGGGGGTTTTTTAGCACATTTTAAAATCCCGGGGTTTTTCTAAAACCTGTTCCTTGTTTTAAATTTATTAAAAGAAACAGGTTTTTACAATCCAAATACCCACTTTAAAATTTTTGGGTTTCTCATTTCATTTGCACAATTTAGACCAGGGGTTTAATTTAGGTTTTTTCGCTGTTGTGGGCATTAAAAGAAAATTTTTTTTTCACCGGGCCCAAAAAAGAAATTTTTCCTGTAGCAAAAAATTTGTAACCCAAAAGGGAAAAAAATTTTTTTTCTGTTTTTTTTGTACCGTAAAATACACGCCATTTTAACACCTACAAAGCTGGAAAATTTTTTTTTTTTTTCATTCTTTTGCACAATTTTGATCCAGGGGTTAATAAACTTTTTTTGCTGTTGTGGCACTAAAAGAAACTTTTTTTTTCACCCGTCAAAGAAGCAATTTTGGCCGTAGCAAAAATTTTTTAACCGAAGGTTAATTAAGTCTGTTTGTGCTTTTTTTATTCAAAAAAATACACAGTGTTTTTAAAAAAGGCAAAAACAAGTAAATTTTTCCCTGCCCAAAAAATTTTTGGGAAACGCAAATTTTAAAACCAAGGGTTTAACCCCAAGGTTCTTAGTGGGTTCCCTTTTGGAACAAATCAAGGGTGTTATTTATCATATAAAAGAACTTCAACAAAAAGTTTATTAAAATTTTTTGAACCCCCCCTATTTTTAACCCGGGGGGTTTTCAGGCTCTTTACCGCGGGGGTTGGGAGTTGGGACCCAAAAATTCCTGGGGCAGGGGGCCCCTTTTTAGCACGCAAGGGGGGGTCCGGGAGAAGGGTCCCCTCGGGGTTTTGGGCCCCAAAAATTTCCCTTTAACTAGCGGCCAAAATGTTTTTTCAGGGGAAAAACCCCAAAGGTTCTTTAAATTTTGGGTTTAAATACTGAAAGGTCATCCAAATTCCTCCCCGAAACCTGACAACCCAGCCAAGAGTCGGTGGGAACCCCTCAGGGCACAACCCTTAGTTTGGGATGGGCCCGGGGGGGGTAGGGGGGCCCTCCCCCTGTCCTCAACCCGGGCCCCTGCCCCCCCCCCGGGTTTCCCTTTAGGCCCCGAGATCTACTATATGGTCTGGGCCAACGCCCCTAAATAGGAGGAAGAACAATTTGAGGAGGGGGCCGGTTTAGCCCGGCACTTTTGGGAGCGAAGAAATGGGGGCCAAAATCCTCTGCTTTTGCAGTAGGGGGGCAAAAATTAAAAGATGTGGAGGGGTGGCAAGGGGGGGTCCCTGTTTTTGAGGGGTTTAGCCTCGCATACCAAGGGGGCCGGGTTTATGAGGCCACAGGAACGATAAACACAAATCGATGATGATGTAGCCGACCGGGGACTTGGGGGGGTTGGGGGGGAAGGGAAGGGCTTCATCAACGTCAGGAGAGAAAAGGGCGTCAGCTTTCGCTTTAGGGAAAGGGGGTGCAAGGCCGCAAGTGGGTTTGGGGCCATTTATCAGCAGGGTACAGCAGTGTGAGGGGAAAGGGGCCCAAAAGGGGCCCCGGGGTAGAAAACCCCCTTCGAGGGCCCAAGAAAGTAGAGGCACAGGGGCTAGTGAGGCAGGCCCCCGGGGCAGTAGTCCCCTTCAAATGCGGAGCTTGGCGGTAAAATCAGCTAAATTGGCGGGTGGCAGTTCTTTGCTTAAAACAAACCGGGGGAAACCCAAAAATGGGGATAAGTAGAATCTGGTGGGTGAAAGTTAAGCGTGGCAAAGGGGGGGTAACGTTGGCCCCAAAAGGGCCCCTTTCGCAACAAATTTCAGCGCACCCCCCCCGTATCCTGGGGAGAAAATTTGGGTCAGGAAAAAGGTGGTCCATCCGGCCCTGCTAAAAAGCAAACACAGCCCCAGTGGGGACTCATTCCATTTTCCGGCCCGTCCCAAAGGGTCCACCACCTTTTGAGAAGGGAGTTTTTTTTCTCTTTGCCATCATCTCTCGTTCCAGATGCCCCTCTTTCCACCCCAAATTAGAAGGTTTTTTTGGACTATTGGGCAGGGGCCAAAAATGGATGAAAGGGTTGCCACTTGCCCGGGTTTTTCAAATGGAGTAAAATGTCCCCCGCCCGGGCCAGTAGGGGGGGCACAGAGGGGGGTGGGGGCCATAGTTTTCCCCAAAGGAAAACCTGCTTGTTTCCCGGGAAAAGTGGAAAAGACTGACCTTTGTCAAGATGGGCAGGCGTGGGGTTCGGCCCAGGATTTCCACACACCAAAAGCCTTAGGCGTCAGAAAATTTCATCAGCCCAAAGCCTCACCCAAACGGTTTAGAAATGAGTCTGGTTTAAATACCGGGGCCCCACCCCTATTCTGATGGGCCCCCAAACCCCCCTGATGCCAAAACATCTGCTACCAAATTTCTCCCTGCCACCCCAAACCCCTTTAAACCCGGGACTGGTATTGGCCCCCCAACCTCCAAAACCCCTTTTCATTTTTGCCCCTCTATGACCCGGGGTGCTGCTGCTGGGTTTTTTATTTCCGTCCCTCCACACTGTGTCCTTTTTTGGGCCACTCTCTCACCTTGCTTCTTTTACTGTTTTGGGTGTTGGGGGTTTACCCCAAACCCTTCCCTTGTGCCACTTTCTGACCTCATGCTGTTTTTTCTTGGGCCGTCAAACCCCTTCCCCCCTGTCATTTTTGCCACTTTTTGTGGCCTACCCTGTTTTGCCCACCAAAATTTTCATTGGGGGCCACGGCTGTCCTTATGCCCGTTCTGTTTGGGGTGTGCCCCTTTCCCCTCACACTGGGGTCATTGTGCCACTGTCTGACCCATGCTGCTGCTGGGGGGCGTTGCCCGTGTCCCCCACACTGTTTTAATTTTGCCACTCTCTGGAACATTTAAGCTGCTGCTGCCGTCAACCTTTCCCCTCCTGCCATTGTGCCACTCCCGTGGCCCACACTGGTTTTTTTACCTCCAGAAAGGCAAATTTTGCCACCCCTCAGGGCCTCAAGCTGCTTTCTGTGGTGCTTACAAACCCCCACACTGCATCAAGGGGCCCCCTATCTTAAAAAACTCCCGGGTTTTTTCCACATCCAGAAAGTTATTTTTCTACCCCCTCTGACCCCTACCCTGTCTGTGGCTGCTGCCCTGCTCCCACCCTGTGTCCCTTGTCCACTCTTTTGCCCCATGCTTTCGCTGCCGGGCACCTTAAAATCTCTTTCATTTTTTGCCATTCTATGGCCTACTACTGTTTTGCCACCTCCAAATGTCATTGTACCATTGCCTGGCCCCCTTTTTCTTTCGCGGGGGGAGTTTCCCTGCCCTCCACACTGTTCATTGTGCCCCCCTTACCCTATGCTGTGCTGCCCTTTACCCCCCAAAAACTTTTTCATTTGGGCCCCCTCCCTTTTGGGCCTACATTTTTGGCCACCCTCAAAGAAAATTGTGACCCCGTCTGGGCCCCCATGCTGCTGCGTGGCTCTGCCGTGCCCTCCATACTGTGTCATTGTGCCCCCTTTCTGACCTTTATGCTGCTGCAGAACTGTTGCTGTGCCCCCCTCACTGTGTCATTGTTCCACCTATTTACACAGCTCTGCTGCCGTCCCCCTCCACTCTTGTCATTGTGCCAATCCCGGGCGTAAATACTGTTTTGCATACCAGAATGTCATTGTTTCCAATTTCTGCCCTTATGTGCTGCTGTTTTGGGGCCGGTTTCCCCCCCAAACTGTGGCATTGTGCCACCCCTCTGCCCCATGCTGCTGTGGCCCTCACCTCCCAAATTCTGTTCCCTTGGCCACTCTGTGGCCTAATTTTCTGTTTTTTTCCACCCTCCAGAATGTTTAAATTGGGGCCACTGTCTTACCTCCCTGCTGTTCTGTGGCTTTTTTTCCGTGACCTTTCCCCCCACTGTGTCCCTTGGGGCCACTTTTTGACCCCTACTCCCGTTTTTTTCCCAAAATCCAGAATGTTATTTTTTGCCCCACTTGACTTTTAAGCTGTTTTCGTGGTGTTGCCGTGCCCCCCAACCCCTGTTAATTGTCCCCTCTCTTACCTCATTTCCCGCTGGGTGCCATGACCTCCACACTCTTTTTATTGTGCCCCTTCTGTGGGGCCCACTAAAAATTTTTTTCCCCCCTAAAGATTGTCATTGTGCCCCTGTCTTATCTCATGCTGCGGGTTTTTGGGTTCTGGCCCTTTTTCCCCCCACACTGTTTCATTGGTCCACTTTTGTGGGGCCCACTTCGGTTTTGCCACCTCCCCAAAAGTCATTGTGCCACTGTCCCGACCTAAGGGTGCTGCTGTGGTGTTTTCCGGTTTCCCCCCACACTGTGTCATTGTGCCCCCCCCTCTGCATCATGCGCTACCGGGCACCTTTCCCCCTTTTTGTCATTTTTTTCACTCTGGGGCCCCATTGTTTTGCCAAAAATCCCAAAAGTTAAATTTTGCCACTGCCTGCCCTTATTGGGTGCTGTTTGGTGCTTTCCGTTTCCCCCCCACAATCGTCATTGTGCCCACTGTCTGACCCCATGTGCTCGTTGGGGTCTTGGCCGGGGCTCTCCACACTGTGTCATTGTGCCACTCTCTGTCTCATGCTGCCGCTGCCGCACCCCCACCCCTCTTTTTATTGTTTCCAATCTTAGGGCCAAATAAAAGTTTTGCCCCCCCAGAATGTCATTTTGGGCCCCGTCCCCATCTCATCTGCGCTGTGACTGTTGCCGTGCCCCCCACCCCTGTGTCCCCTTGTTGCCACTCCTGGGCCTCAAACTGGGGCCCCAAATTTCCGTGACCTCCAAATCTCTGCATTGTGCCAAATCTGTGGGCCCATTTAAAGTTTTGCCACCAAACCCGAATTTTTCATTGTGCCACTTGGGGCTGATCTCATTCTGGCGGGGTGGGCGCGGGGAAAAAGGGCCTCCCCTCTTTTGTCATTGTTTCCACTTCTGTGGCCCACAAAATGGGGTTTTCCACCTCCAGAATGCATTGGGGCCACTGTCTGACCTCATGCGGGGTGGGGTGTGGCGGGTGCCGTTACCTCCACACTGTGTCATTGGGGCCCCTTCTTACTTATCTTTGGGGTTTTTGCCACCCCAAATGTTATTGTTTAGACTCTCCCACTTCATTCTGTTTCTGGGTACTGCCGTGCCCCTTTTTACACGTGTCATTGTGCCAACTCTTTTATTCATGCTGCTTTTCGGGGCCATCCCCCCCAACCCCTTTCATTGTGCCACTCTGTGGCCTATTTCTGGTTTTTGGGCCAAAATCCAGAAAAGTCATTGTGCCACGCCTGCCCTCATGCTGCCTTTTGTGGGTGGCCATTTTCCCTCCACACTGTGTCCCTTGGGGCCACTCTTTACCTCATGTGCGCGGCCCTCACCTCCAACTTTGTCATTGTGCCTTTTCGTGGGCCTACAACTGTTTTGGGCCCCCTTTCCTAATGAAAAAGTGCCACTGTCGACCCCCATGCTTCTTCTGTTTTTGTGCCGGGGAACCCCCCATTGGGGTTTAATTGTGCCCCCCCTTTCCTTTTTCCCAACCTTCCTGTTTTTTGGCCACCTCCCAAAAAGTTTAATTGTGCCACCCCTACCCCATTCTGCTGCTGTGGCTGTGCCGTGCCCTCCACACTTTGTCATTGGCCACTTTCTTACCTTTATGCTGGCTGCTTGGGCCTTCCCTCCCCTCTCTGTCATTGTGCTAATCCGGGGGCCTAATACTGTTTTTGCCACCCCCCATAAAGTCATTTTTGCCATTTTTTCCGGGCCTTGCCCCTGTGCGTGGCGCTCCCGTTTTTCCCCCACTCCCTTTCATTTTTTCCACTCCTTTTGACCTCATCTGGGTGATGGCCAGAAATCCACTTTTTGTCATTGTTTCCACTCTTTTGGGGCCTACTACTGTTTTTTTCCCCCTCCCAGAATGTCATTGGCCACTGTTTACCTCAAGGGTGTGCTGGGTGGCCATGCCCTCCACACTCTGTCCATTGTATCCTATTTTGACCCCCATGGGTGGGTGCTTGCCGCACCTCCACTCTCTGTCATTGTTCCATTTTTGGGGCCTACTACTTTTTTTTCCATTCCCCCAAAAATGTTTATTGTGCCACTGCTGACCTCATGCTGCTGGGGTGTTGGGGTGCTGGCCGTGCCCTCCCCCACCCGTCCCTTGGCCACTCTCTGACTTTATGCTGGGTGCGGACGTAACCTCCCCTCCCCTGGGCATTTGTGCCAACCCGTGGCCTACTTTCTCTTTTTCCACATCCAGAATGTCATTTTTGCCCTGCCCCCCTTATTTTGGGGGGGGGTGCTTGTGGCTGCTGCCGTGCCCCCACACTTGTCATTGTGCCCTTGTCTGACCTTTTTGTTGCCTGCTGTGGCTCTTGCCGGCTCTCCACACTGTGTCATTTTTGCCCCTCTCTGATATCTTTCTGCGCTGCCCCTCACCTCCACTCCTGTCTTGTGCCACTTTTGTGGGGCCTACTTTCTGTTTTTTCCCCTCCAGAATGCATTGTGCCACTGTCCCGGGCCCCATGGGTGCTGGGGTGGCTGCTGCCAAGCCCCCCACACTATGGCACTGGGGCCCCTCTCTACCCCATACGCCCGATGGGCCGGTTTCCCCCCACTCTCTTTTCATTTGTGCCCCTCTGTGGCCCACTACTGTTTTTTTCCACCCCCAGAAAAGGGCTTTTTGCCACTGCTGTCTCAAAGGTTCTTTCTGTGGCGCTGCCGTTTCCTCCCCACTGTGTCAAATTTTGCCATCTGTGGCCCCCCACCCTGTTTTTTCCACCTCCAGAATATCATTTTTGCCACTGCTGACCTCATGGCTGGGCTGTGGCTACTTGGGGAATGACCTCCACTCTCTTTTCATTTTTCCACTTTTTGTTGGGGCCCACTTTGTTTTTTTCCACCCCCCGAATTTTCCCTTTTTTCCAAATGTCCCCGACCTCTGCTGCGCTGTGGGCTGCCGTACCCCCCACACTGTGTCATTTTTGGGCCCCTCTCCTTTTAAATCTCCCGTTTTTTTTCCAAATCCAGAATGTTAAATTTTGCCCCCCTTGACTTCATGGGTGTTTTTTGGCTGTTGCCGGGGCCCCCACACTGTGTCAAATTTTGGGCCCTCTCTGGGCCCCCAAAAATGCTGATGCCATGGGGCCCCCAAATCTCTTTCCCTTGTGCCAATCTGTGGGGCCCACTACTGGTTTTTTACCCCCAAATGTCAAATTTTGGGCCCCTGTGCATCTATGCTGGGTGCTTGGCGCTGGGCCCTGCCCCCCACACGTTCATTGGGGCCCCTCTGTTTGGCCCACTACTGTTTTTTCCACCTTCCCCAAAAGTCATTGTTGCCACGTTTTGACCTCATGCTGCTGTTGGGGGCTGTTGCCGTGCCCTCCACACTGTGTTTATTGTGCCCCTCTCTGACATCATGCTGCTACCGTCACCTCCACTTTTCTGTCTTTTTGCCCCCCTGTGGCCCCAAATACTTTTTTTGCCCCTCCGGGAAGGGCATTGTGCCAAATGCCTGCCCCTTTTGTGCTGCCTTTTTGGTGCTGCCGGGGGGGCCCTCCACACCTTTATTGTGGCCCCTGTCTTTAAACCCCATGCTGCTGCTGTTTTCCTTTTCCGGGGCCCCTCCACACTGTGTCTTTGGGGCCACCTCTGATTCTGGGTTCTGTGCCTTTACCTCCACCTCGTCATTGTGCCAATCGTACCTACTACTTTTTGGGGCCCCCTTTCCAAAAAATTTTCATTGGTTTCCCCCTGTCTGAAAATTAATTTCTGGGTGCCCGTGACTGGGTTTCCCTGCCCTCCACACTGGTCCCCTTGTGCCACTCTCTGCCCCCATAATTTCTCATTTCCTGACCCTCCCCTCTCTGTCATTGTGCCACTCTTTTTGGCCCCAAATCTGTTTTGCCACATCCAGAAAATTCCCCTTGTGGGCCCCTGTCTGATCCATGGGTGCGGTGTTTTTTTCTTTCAAAAGACCCCACTCTCTGTCTTGTGCCACTTCCCGTGGGGGGCTCTACGGGGTTTTTTACCTCCAGAAGTCATTGTGCCACTGTTTTGAACCTCCTGCTGCTGGGTGGGGGGCTGCTGCCCCTGACCTCCACACTGGTTTTTGTTTCCACTCTCTGGGCTTACTTTTTGTTTTTTGACACTCCAGGAAAAGTTATTGTGAGACTCCCCAATTCATTTCGCTGCTGTGGCTACTTTCCCGGGGCCCCCCTACACTTTTTTCAATTTTGGGCCCCCTTTGAATTTTATGCTGGGTGCGGCCTCACCCCACCCTCTGGCATTGGGGGCCACCTTTTTTGTGGCCAAAAAAATGTTTTTGCCACATCCAGAATTTTCATTGTGCCACTGGGCCCGCCCCCATGCTGCTGCTTGGGGTGCTGCCCGCCCCCCCACAAGGTTCAATTTTGCCCCCTTTCTTAAATCATGGGGCTGCTTCCGTCACCTCCAAAACTTTTTCTTTTTGGGCCCCCCCCTGTGGCCTAAATACTGTTTTTTTTTCCCCCTCCAGAATGTAATTTGTGCCCCCTGTCCGGGCCTCATGCTTTTCCCGTGGGCTTTCTGCCCTTACCCCCACATTGTGTATTGTTTCCCCCTTTCTCACCCATCCGGGTTTTTTCCACCTCCAAAAAGTTATTGTGCCACTCTCGACCTCATGGGTGCTGCTGTGGCTGCTGGGCCCTGCCCCCCACACTTTGTCCTTGTGCCACTTTCTGACCTCATGCTGCTGCTGCCGTCACCTCCAATCTCGATCAGTGTGCCACTCTGTGGCCTACTACTGTATTGCCACCTCCCTAATGTCATTGTGCCACTGCCTGACCTCATGCTGCTGCTGTGGCTGCTCCCGTGACCTCCACTCTCTGTCATTGTGCCACTCTCTGACCTCATACTGCTGATGCCGTGACCTCCACTCTCTGTCATTGTGCCACTCTGTGGCCTACTACTGTTTTGCCACCTCCAGAATGTATTGTGCCACTGTCCCGACCTCATGCTGCTGCTGTGCTGCTGCCAGCCCTCCACACTCGGGCATTGTACACTATCTGACCTCATGCTGCTTGCTGCCGTCACCTCCACTCTCTGTCATTGTTCCATTTGTGGCCTTTCTACTGTTTTTTCCATCTCCAGAATGTCATTGTGCCACTGCTGACCTCATGCTGCTGCTGGTGGCTGCTGCCGTGCCCTCACACTGTCATTGTGCCACTCTCTGACTTCATGTGCTTTCGGAAAGTAACCCCCACTCTCTGTCATTGTGCCACTCTGTGGCCTAAACCCACTCTTTTGCCACATCCAGAATGTCATTGTGCCACGCTGCCCTTATGTGCTTGGCTGCTGCCGTGCCCCCCACACTCTGTCATGTGCCACTGTTGACCTTATTTTTGCTGTGCTCTTGCCGTGCTCTCCAAACTGTGTCATTGTGCCACTTCTGATTCTTGCTGCTGCCCGTCACCTCCACTCTCTGTCATTGTGCCACCCCTGTGGCCTACCGTTTTTTGCCACCTCCAGAATGTCATTGTGCCACGCTGACCTCAAAGCTGCTGCTGGCTGCTGCCTGCCCTCCACACTATGTCACTGTCCACTCTCTGGGCCTAACTGCTGATGCCGTGACCCCACTCTGTCATTGTCCACTCTGGCTACTACTGTTTTGCACCTCCAAAATGTCATTGTGCCACTGTCTGATCTCATGCTCTGCTTGGCTCTGCCGTGCCTTCACACACTGTGTCATTGTGCCACTCTGTGGCCTACTCCTGTTTGTGCCACCTCCAGAATGTCATTGTGCCACGGTCTGACCTCATGCTGCTGCTGTGGCTACTGCAATGACCTCCACTCTCTGTCATTGTGCCACTCTGTGGCCTACTTCTGTTTTGCCACCTCCAGAATGTCATTGTGCCACTGTCTGACCTCATGCTGCTGCTTGGCTCTGCCGTGACCTCCACACTGGTCATTGTGCCCCCTCTCTGACCTACTCCTGTTTTTGCCACCTCCAGAATGTTATTGTGCCACTCTCTGACCTCATGCTGCTGCTGTTCCTGCTGCCGTGCCCTCCACACTGTGTCATTGTGCCACTCTCTGACTTCATGCTGCTGCGGCCGTCACCTCCACTCTCTGTCATTATGCCACCCTGTGGCCTACTACTGTATTGCCACATCCAGAATGTCATTGTGCCACTGCCTGCCCTTATGCTGCTGCTGTGGCTGCTGCCATGCCCTCCACAATCTGTCATTGTGCCACTCTCTGACCTCATGCTGGGTGCGGGCCGCACCTCCACTCTCTGTCATTGTGCCACTCTGTGGCCTACTACTGTTTTGCCACCTCCAGAATGTCAATGTGCCACTCTCTGACCTCATGCTGCTGCTGTGGCTGCTGGCGAGTCCTCCACACTGTGTCATTGTGCGACGATCTGACGTTATCCTGTTTTGCCTCCTCCAGAATGTTATGGTGCCACTCTCTGACCTCATGCTGCTGCTGTGGCTGCTGCCGTGCACTCCACACTGTGTCATTCTGCCACTCTCTAACCTCATGCTCTGCTGGGGGCACCTCCCCATCTTTCATTGTCCACTCTGTGCCTATACTGTTTTGCCACCTCCAAATGTCATTGTGCCCCTCCTGCCCTTATTCTGCGCTGTGGCTGTTGCCCCGGGCCCCCCCACTGTGTCATTTTGCCACTCTCTACCTCACTGCAATGGCCGTCACCTCCACTCTCCTTTTATTGTTCACTTTTGGGCCTATACTGTTTTTTTTTTACTTCCCGAATGTCATTGTGACTGATGCCCTTATGGCTGCTGTGGGGGGCTGTCCCTCCCACTATGTCATTGTGCCCCTTTCCCCGACCTCAGCTGCGCTGTCGTCACCTCCCAAACTCTGTCATTTTGCCACTTTGGCCTACTATTGTTTTTTCCACCCCAGAATTCCTTGTGCCAAAAGTCTGACCTATCTGCTGCTGTGGCTACTGCCGTGACCTCCACACGTGCATTGTGCCACTCCTACCCAAATCCTGTTTTTGGGCCCCCTTCGAATTTTACTGTCCACCCCTGACCTCATGGCTGCTGTGGCTGCTGCCTGCCCCCCCACACTGTGTCATTGGCCACTTCTGACCCCATGCTGCTGCTGCCGCACCTCCACTCTCGGTCATTTTCCCCTTGTGCCTACTACTGTTTGCCCCCCTCCCAAAAGTCATTGGCCCGCCTTACCTCATCTGCTGCTGTGGCTACTGCCGGACCTCCACAGTGCATTGTGCCACTCTGTTTGCCCTCGTTTTTTTCCACCCCAAATTTTTCATTTAGCCCCTGTCGGAAACCCCAGCTTTTTGCTTGGGCTGCGCCGTGCCCCCCCACACTGTGTCATTTTGCCAATCTTGCCTTAGCCTGCTGCTGTCACATCCCCTTACTGTTATTGTGCCACTCTATGACCTCATGCTGCTGCTGCCGTCACCTCCAATCTCTGTTATTGTTCCACTCTGTGGCCTACTACTGTTTTTTTCACCTCCAGAATGTCTTGTCCCCTGTTGAATCATGCTGTGGTGGCTGCTGCGTGACCTCCCCATGTGTCATTGTGCCACTCTGGGCCTATTTTCGTTTTGCCACCTCCAGAATTATTGTGCCACTGTCCTGACCTCAGCGTGCGTGGGTGCAGCCTAACCTCCCCACTGTATCATTTTTCCATTTTTGACCGCATGCTTCTGCACCATGCCTCCACTCTCTGTCATTGTGCCCCTCTGTGGCCTACTACAGATTTGCAAGCTCCAGAATGTCATATGTGCCCTTCCTGACCTCATGTCAGCACGCTGTGTCTGCTGCCGTGACCTCCCACACACTGTGTCTTGTGCCACTCCTGTGGCCACTCTGTTTTTTGCCACCTTCAAATGTCATTGAAGCCACTGTCTAACCGCATCTGCTGCTGTGGCTGCTGCGTGCCCACCAAACTCTGTCCTTTCCATTGGCCACTGTTTGACCTCATGCAGCTGCTGTGCTGCTGCATGCCCTCAACACTGTGTAATTGTACCATTCCTCTGAACCTCAGCTGCTGCAGCCGTCACATCCACTCTCTGTCATTTGTGCCACTCAGTGGCCTACCACTGTTTGGGCCACCTCCAAATGTCATTGTGCCACTGCTGACCTCATGGCTGCTTTGTGGCTTGCTGCTGCAGAAAACCTCCACACTGTGTCATTGGCCCACTATCTGACGTACTTCCTATTTTTGCCACCTCCAAATGTTATTGTCCCATTCTCTGACCTCATGCTGCCTGCTGCCGTCACCTCCACTCTCTGACATTGTGCCACACTGTGGCCTACTACTGTTTTTGGCCACCTCAGAATGTCATTGTGCCACTGTCGACCTCAATGCTGCTGCTGTGGTTGCAGCCGTGACCTACACACTCTGTCATTGTGCCACTGTGTGTCCAACTCCTGTTTTTGCCACTACCAGAATGTCTTTGTGCCACTGTCTTACCTAATGCTGGCTGCTGTGGCTGCTGGCCATGACCTCACTCTCTGTCCATTGTGCACGCTATGGCCTACTACTGTTTTTTTGCCACCTCCAGTAATGTCAACTGTGCCACTGCCTGACCTCATGCTGCGGCTGTTACTGGCTGCCCGTTGCCTCCACACACTGTCATTGTGCCACTGTCTGACCTCATGCTGCTGCTGTGGCTGTTGCCGTGCCCTCCACACTGTGTCAAAGTGCCACTCACTGGCTGACCTTATGCAGCTGTTGCCGTCACCTCCACTCTCTGTCATTGTGCCACTGTGTGGCCTACTACTGTTTTGCCACCTCCAGAATGTCATAGTGCCACTCTCTGACCTCATGCTGCTGCTGTGGCTGCTGGGTGACCTACACACTGTGTCATTGTGCCACTCTCTGACCTCATGCTGCTGCTGCCATCACCTTTACTCTCTGTCCATTGTGCCAACTCTAATGGCCTAACTACTGTTTTGGCCACCTTCATAAATGTCAAATGTGCCACGCCCAGCCCTTATCTGCTGCTGTAGCTGCTGCCTCCGTGCCCTCAAACTCCCTGTCAATAGTCCACTGTCCTGACCTCATGCTGCTGCTTTGGCTGTTGTGTGCCTCCACACTGTGTCCTGTGCCAATCTCTTACCTCCATCGCAGATGCTGGCCCGCCACCTCCACTCCTGTCCAATGTGCCCACTCTGTGGACTACTACTGTTTTGCCACCTCCGAATATCATTGTGGCCCACTGCCCATGTACTTAGGCTGCTGCTGTGGCTGCTGACGTGTCCTCCACACTTTGTCATTGTGCAACTTCCTGATCTCATGCTGCTGCGCCATCACATCCAATCTCTGTCCATTGCCCACTGTGTGTCAACTACTGTTTTTTGCACCATCCAGAATGTAAATTGTGCCACTGTCTGACCACCGATGCTGCTGCTGTGGCTGCTCGCCGTGACCTCGCACATTTGTGTCATTGTGCACTCTCTCACCTACTTCTGTTTTTCCCACTCTCAAAATGGTTATTGTGCCACTCACTGACCTCATCGCTGCTGCTGTGGCTGCTGCCGTGCCCTCCACAATATGTCATTGTGCCACACTCAGACCTCATGCTGCAACTCTGCCGGTCACCTCCACTCTCTGTCATTGTGCCACTCTGTGGCCTACAGCAGTTTTGCCACCTCCATAATGTCATTGTGCCACTGACCTAACCATGCTGCTGCTCTGACAACAGCTCCCGTGACCTCCACTCACTGTCATTGTGCCACACTCTGACCTCAACTGCGATGCCCGTGACCTCCACTCTCTGTCATTGTCCACTCTGGTCCAACTACTGTTTGCCACCTCCAGAATGTCATTGTGCCACTTGCCTGCCCTTATGCTTCTGCTTGAGGCGCTGCCGTGCCCTCCACACTCTTTCATTGTGCCATTGTCTGACCACATGCTGCAGCTTAGTGGCTGTTGCCATGCCACTCCATACTGTGCTCATTGTGCCACTCTCTGACCTCATACTGCTGAAGCCGTGCCCTCTCCTCTCACTCTCCTGTCCTTATTCCAATCTGTGGCCTACTACTGTTTTTGTCCACCTCCAGAATGTCATTGTGCCACTGTCTGACCTCATGCTGCTGCTGTGCTGCTGCCGTGCCCTCCACACGTGTCGATTGTCCACTCTCGTTGACTTCATGAGATGCTGCGAGCCCGACAAACCTCCACTCTCTGTCATTTTTGCCACTTCTGTGGCCTACTACTGATTTGGCCACCGTCCAGAATGTCATTGTGCCACTGCCTGCCCTTATGCTTCTGCTGTGGCTGCTGCCGGCCTCCACACTCTGTCATTGTGCCATTGTCTGACCCTCATGCAGCTGCTGTGGCTGTTGCCGTGCCCTCCATACTGGTGTCATTTGTGCCACTCTCTGACCTCAACTGCTGATGCCGTTACCTCCACTCTCTGTCATTGTGCCACTCTGTGGCCTTACTACTAGTTATGCCAACTCCAGAATGTCATTGTGCCACTGTCTGAATCTCATGCTGCTGTTTGTGGCTGCTGCCATGCCCTCCACACTGTGTCATTTGTGACACTCTGTGGCCTACTCCTGTTTTTGCCACCTCCAGAAATGTCATTGTGCCGCACTGTCTGACCTCATGCGCAGCTAATGACTTGATGCAATGACGTCCACTCTCTGTCATGTGCCACTCTGAGCCTACTACTGTTTGCCACCTCCCAGAATGTCCATTGTGCCACTGTCGACCCATGCTGCTGCTGTGGCAGCTGCCGTTGACCTCCACTCTCTGTCATTGTGCCCGGTCCTGGACCTCATGCTGCAGCTGTGGCTGATGCAGTGCCCACCACACTGTGTCCTTGTGCCACTCTCTGACCCTCATACTGCTATGCCGTGACCTCCACTCTCTGTCATTGTGCCACTCTGGTGGCCTACTACTGTTTTGCCCACCTCCAGAATGTCATTGTCCACTGCCATGATCTCATGCTGCGCTGTGGCTGCTGACGTTGCCCACCACACTGTGTCATTGAGACCACTCTGTGGCCGTACTCCTGTTTTTTGGCCACCATCCAGAATGTCATGTGCCACTGTCCCTGACCTCATGCTGCTGCTAGGCTGCTGCAAGACCGTCCACTCTCTGTCATTGTGCCACTCTGTGGCCTACTACTGTTTTTGCCACCTCCGAATGTCATTGAGCCACTGCCTGCCCTTATGCTGCTGCTGAGGCCTGCTGACCGTGCCCCTCCACACTCTGTCATTGTGCCACTGTCCCACCCCCCACCCTCCCCTGACCTCAGCTGCTGCTGTGGCTGGATACCGTGCCTCCACACTATGTCATTGGGCTACTCACTGACCTCATGCTGCTGCTGCCGTCACCTCCAACGCTTTCATTGTGCCACCTGTGGTCTACAACTGTTTTGTCACCCTCCAGAATGACCCATTGAGCCACTCTCTGAACTCATGGCTGCTGCTGTGGGCTGTTGCCGAGACCCCACACCTGTGTCATTAGTGCCACTATCTTGACCTACTACTTTTTTTGCAACCTCAAATGTAATTGTGCCACGTCTAGACCTCATGCTGCTGCTGTGGCTGCTGCCGTGACCTCCACAATGGACTGTGTCCATGTGCCACTCTCTGACCTACTCCTGTTTTTTGGCCACTCCAGAATGTTTATTGTGCCACTCTCTCTGACCTCATGCTGCCGCAGTGGCTGCTGCCGAGCCCTCACCACACTGTGTCAATGTGCCACTCTCTGATCTCATGCTGATGCTGCCGTCACCTTCCACTCTCAAGTCCATTATGCCACTCCTGTGGCCTACTTCTGTTTTGCCACCTCAGAATGTCATTTGTGCCACTGTCCTGAACCTCATGCTGCCTGTTGTGGCTGCTGCCCGTAACCACCACACTTGTCATTGTGCCTAAGTCTGCCTCATGCTACTGGCAGCCGGGACCTCCACCTCCTCTGTCCTTGTGCCACTGCGGCTGGCCCGACTACGTTTTGGCCACCTCCAGAATGTCATTTGCCACTGTCTGGACCTCATGCTGCTGCTGTGGCTGCTGCCTTTACCTTCATTCTCTGTCATTGTGCCACTCCTGACCTTAGCTCTGCTGTTGGCTGCTGCTGTTCCCTCCACCAATGTCATTGTGCACTTTTCTGACCTCATGCTGCAGCTGCCGTCACTCCTCCAAATCACTGTCATTGTGCCACTCTGTGGCTACTACAGTTTTTGCCCCTCCAGAATGTTATGTTGTGCCACTCTCATGACCTCATGCTGCTGCTGTGGCTGCTGCCGTGCCCTCCCACACTGTGTCAATGTGCCACTCTCAGACCCATCTGCTGCATGCCCGTCACCTCCACTCCCCGGTCATTGTGCCACTCTTTTGGCCTACTACTGTTTTGCCACCCCTCCAGAATGTCTTTGTGCCACTTGCCTTACCTCATGCTGCGCTGTGGCTAATGCCGTGACCTCCCACTTGTGTCATTGTGCCCACTATGTGGCCTACTCCTGATTTTGCCACCTCCAGAATGTCATAGAGAGCCACTGTCTGACCTCATGCTGCTGCTGTGACTGCTGCCGTGACCGTCCCTCTCTGTCATTGTGCCACTGTCTGACCTCAATGCGCGGCTGTGGCTGCTGCCCGTGCCCTCCAACTGTGTCCTTGTGCCAATCTCTGACCTTATGCAG
The DNA here is from genome assembly GCA_025379985.1 of Phyllomedusa bahiana. Taxonomy (NCBI): domain Eukaryota; kingdom Metazoa; phylum Chordata; class Amphibia; order Anura; family Hylidae; genus Phyllomedusa; species Phyllomedusa bahiana. The sequence continues at coordinate 28,375 of JAODAL010038310.1, forward strand.
CTGCTGCCAGGACACATGCCTCTCTCTGTCATTGTGCCACTTGTGGCCAACTACTGTTTTGCTACCTCCAGAATGTTATTGTGCCACTCGCCTGCCCCTTATCTGCTGCTGTGGCTACTCTGCCTTGCCCTCCACACTCTGTCATTGTGCCACTGTCTGACCTCATGCTGCTGCTGTGATTGTTGCCGGGCCCTCCACACTGTGTCATTGTGCCACTGTATGACCCAAGCTGCTGCTGGCCGTCTCCTCCAATCTCTGTTATTGTTCCACTACTGTGGCCTATTACTCAGTTTTGCCACCTCCAGAAATGTCATTTTGGCCACTGTTTGATCTCATGCGCTGCTGGTGGCTGCTGCCATGACCTCCACACTGTGTCATTGTGCCACTCCTGACCTAACACTTCTGTTTTTTGCCACCTCCAAGAATTTTATTTGCCCTCCCCCCCCCCACTGACCTCATGCTGCTGCTGGGCGCTGCCATGTGCCCTCCAAACTGTATCAATTTTACCATCTCTGACCTCCTGCTGCTGCTGTCCTTCACCCTCCATTTATCGTCATTGTGCCACTCTGTTGCCTAACTACTGTTTATGCCACCCTCCAAAAATTCATTGTGCCACTGTCTGACTCATGCCTACTGCTTTGCTGCAGGCCGTAACCTCCAGAACACTGTGTCATTGTGCCCATTTTCTGACCTCATGCTTCTGCAGCCAAGACCTTCCCCCCCCCCACTCTCTGTCATAGTGCCACTACGTGGCCTACTACTGTTTAGCCACCTCCCAGAATGGACATTGTGCCACTGCCTGACCTCATGCAGCATGCTGTTCCTGCAGCCGTGACCTCCACCCTGTGTCATTGTGCCACTCCTGTGGCCTACTCCTGTTTTTGCCCACCTTCAGAATTCAATGAGCCACCGTCAAACCGCATGCATGCTGCTGTGGAGCTGCTGCCGTGCCCACCACACTCTGTCATTTGTGCCACTGTTGACCTCATGCAGCTTCTGAGGCTCTGCGAGCCCTCCACACTGTGTACTTGTGCCACTCTCTAGACCTCATGCTCTACTGCCCGTCACATCCACTCTCTGTCATTGTGCCACTCCTGTGAGCCTACCACTATATTGGTGCCACCGGTCCAGAATGTCATTGTGCCACAGTCTGACCTCAAGAAGCTTTGTGAGCAGCTGCCGAGACCTCCACAACTGTTGTCCATTGTGCCACTCTCTGACGTACTCCTATTTTTGCCACCTCCCAGAATGTTATGTGACCATTCTCTGACCTCAATGCTGCTGCTGTGGCTGCTGCCGTGCCCTCCACAATGTGTCATTGTGCCACTCACTGATCTCAAGCTCGCTGCCGTCACCTCCACTCTCTGTAATGTGCCACACTGTGGCCTACTCCTGTTTTTGCCACCTCACAATGTCATTGTCCACTGTCTGACCTCATGCTGCTGCTGTGGCTGCTGCCATGACCCCTCCACTCTCGTCATTGTGGCCACTCTAATGGCCTAACTACAGTTTTGCCACCTCCATAATGTCACTGTCCACTGCCTGAACCTCAATCTGCTGCTGAGCTGCTGCCGTGCCCTCCACACTTCTGTCATTTTTTGCCACTGTCCAGACCTCCATGCTCGCTGTCGCACCTCCATCTCTGTCATTGTGCCACTGTGTGGCCCTACACTGTTTTGGCCACCCTCCAGAATGTCATTGTGCCACTCGCTGACCTCCATGCTGCTGCGATGCTGCTGTTTGAACCAACACACTGTGTCATTGTGCCACTCTCTGAACCTCAAGCTGCTGCTTAGCCCATCACCTTTACTCCTCTGTCCATGAATCCACTCTATGGCCTACATACTGTTTGCAACCTTCAGATGTCATTGTGCCACTGCCTGCCCCTATGCAGCTGCTGTAGCGGCTAGCCCGTGCCCTCTCCACACTCTGTCATTGTGCCACAGTCTGACCTCATGCTGCTGCTTTGGCCTGTTGCTGTGCCCCTCCACACTGTGTCATTGTGCCACTTCTCTAACCTCTGCTGCTTGCTGCCGACGCCGCGGCCCACCTCCACACTCTGTCAATGTGCCACTCGGCTCCGTGGCCTACACTGTTTTGCCACCTCCAGAATATCATTGTGCCACTGCCATGCCTTATGCTGCTGCTGTGGCTGCTGACGTAGTCCCTCCACACTTTTGTCATTCAGTGCCACTCTCTGTGACCTACATGCTGCTCTGGCCGTCATCCCCCTCTCCAATCTCTGTCATTGTGCCACTGTGGGGCCTACCTACTTGTTTTGCCTCCTCTCAGAATGTCATTGTGTCACTCGCCTGCCCCTTATGCTGCTGTTGTGGCTGCTGCCATGCCCTCCCCACAGTTGTCCATTGTGCCACTCTCTGACCTCATGGTCAGCGCTACCGTCACCCTCATCTTGCCATTGTGCCACTCTGTGCCTACTACTGTTAAGCCACCTCCAGAATGTAATTGTGCCACTGTCTGACCTCATGCTGCTGCTGTGGCTGCTGCCGTGACCTCCACATTGTGTCATTGTGCCACTCTCTCACCTACTCCTATTTTTGCCACCTCCAGAATGTTATTGTGCCACTCTCTGACCTAAAGCTGCTGCTGTGGCTGCTGCCATGCCCTCCACACTGTGTCATTGTGCCACTCTCTGACCTCATGCTGCGCGCCGTCACCATCCACTCTCTGTCCACTTGTGTCACTCTTTGGCCTACTACTGTTATTTGCCACCCTCCAAAATGTCAATGTGCCACTGCCTGACCTCATGCTGCGCTGTGGCTGCTCCCTACCTCCACTCTCTGTCATTGGGCCCCTGTCTACCTCTGCTCGCGGGGGTGTTCCGTGCCCTCCACACTGTTCATTTTGCCACTCTCGACCTCAACTGCGAGCCGTGACCCCATTTTCTGTCTTGTGCCACCTGTGGCTACTACTGTTTTGCCCCCCCTCCAGAATGTCATTTTCCCCTGTCTGACCCTCTGCTGCTGGTGCGCTGCTGCCCTCCACACTTTGTCATTGTGCCACTCTCTGACTTCATGCTGCTGCGGCCGCAACCCCCCACTCTCTGTCATTTGCCACTTCTGTTTTCTACTACTTGGGTTTGGCCCCCCTCCATAATGTCATTTTGTTCCACTGGCCCTTTCCCCCTTTTGCTGCTGCTTTTGGCTGCGCCGGCCTTCCCCACTCTGTCATTGTGCCAAATGTTTTGGGCCTCAAAGGGTTTTCTGGCTGTTCTGTTGCCGTCCCTTTTCCCCCTGTGAATTGTCCCCCTCTCTGACCTCAAAACCCGGGTGATGCCGGGGACCTCCACTCTCTGCAATTTTGCCACTCTGTGGCCCCCACAATTTTTTTCCACCCCCAGAATGTCATTGTGCCACTGTCTTTAAACCCCATGCTGCTGGGGTGTCCTTTCCGCCGGGGACCTCCACTCTCTGTTTAAAAGTGCCACTTCCTGACCCCATGGCTTCTGCTTGGCTGGGTTTCCGTTTTCCCTTTCCCCACTGTGGGCATTGTGCTAAATCCTGACCTCATTTTCTGCTGAAAAAACCGTTTTACCCCCCCCCACACTTTTGTCATTTTGCCATTCTGTGGCCCAATACTGTTTTGCCCCACCTCCAGAAAGTCATTGTGCCACTGTCTATCTCCTGCTGCTGGGTGTGGGGTGCTGCCGTGCCCTCCACACTGTGTCCCCTTTGCCACTCTGTGGCCTACTCCCGTTTTTGCCACCCCCAGAATGTCATTGGGGCACTGTCGACCTCCCCGCTCTGCGGGGGCTGCTTTCAATAAACCCCCACCTCTGTTATTTTGCCCCTCGTGGCCTACTATTGTTTTGCCACCTCCCGAATTTCCCTTGGCCCCTGCCTTCCCTCATTGCTGCTGGGCTGCGGGCGTGCCCTCCCACTCTGTCATTGGCCACTGGGCGACCTCAAAGGGTGGGGCGGGGGCTGTTGCCGACTCTCCACACTGTGTCATTTTTGCTACTCTCTGACCTCATGCTGCTGCTGCCGGGCACCTTTCCCCTCTCTGTCATTGTGCCACTCTGGGGGGCCTACTACTTTTTTTTTTGTCACCTCCAAATGTCATTGTCCACTTTTCTGAACTCATGCGCTGCTGTTTTCTGCTGCCCAGACCTCCACACTGTTCCCTTGTGCCCCCTAACCGACCTACTACCTTTTTTTGGGCCCCCTCCAAATGTAAAATTTTGGGCCCTGTCCCGGGCCTCATGTTCCCACCCGTGGGCGGGTGCCCTGACCTTTACCCCTGTGTCCCTTGTGCCCCCTCACTGGCCCCCACTCCTGTATTTGCCAAACCCCCAGAATGTTATTGGTTTCCACTCTCTGACCTCATGCTGGGTGCCCGCCGTCACCCCCCCCTCTCTGTCCCTTGTGTCCTCTGTGGGCCCACTACTGTTTTGCCACCTCCATAATTTTCCCTTGTGGGCCCCTGTCTGGAAACCCCAGGGGCTAAAGTGGCTGCCCGTTTAAACCCCCACAACTGTGTTTTTTTGTGCCCCTTCCCGAACCCTCCCTGCTTTTGGGAGCCGGACCCCACCTCTGTCATTGTGCCCAAAACCCGGGGGCCTACTACGTTTTGCCACCCCCCAGGGAAAGTCATTTTTCCCCTGTTTTGACCTCATGCTGCTTTCGTGGGTGCTGCCCCTGACCTTCACTCTCTTTTCATTTTTCCCCCCTTTTCTGACCTCAGGGTGCCCGCTGTGGCTGCTGGGCCTTCCCTCCACACTGGGGTCAAAGGGGCCACTCTCTGACCTCAAGGGTGCTGCCCGCCCTCACCTCCACTCTCTGTCATTGTGCCACTCTGGGGGCCTACACCTGTTTTTTTCCACCTCCCGATTTGGGCATTTTGCCACTCTCTGATCTCATGCTCCCGCCGTGGCGCTGCCGTGACCCACACCCCTTGGGGCATTTTGCCCCCCCCTCTGACCCATGCTATTTCTGCCATCACCTCCACCTCTGTCATTGTTCCCCTCTTTTGGGCCCTACAAATGGTTTTTCCCCCTCCAGAATGTCCCCTTGTGCCCCTGGCCCGCCCTTTTGCGCCCGCCCGTGGCCCGCTTTCCGTGCCCCCCCACACTCTGTCCCTTTTTGCCACTTTTTAACCCCAATGCTGCTGCGTGGCTGTTGCCGGGCCCCCCACACTGTTCATTTTTGCCCCCCTCTACCTCATGGGTTGCCCCTTTACCCCCCCTCTCTGTCTTTTTGCCACCTGTGGCCTACTACTGTAGGTTTTCCACCCCCCAAATGTTTTTTTTTTTTGGGGGGGGGGCCCCCCCCCCTTTTCCCCCGCCCCCTTTTCTGCCCGCTTGTGGCTGCTCCCATGGGCCCCCCACACTCTGTCATTTTTTTCCCTGTCTGACCTTTATTTCTGCTGCTGTGGCTGTTTCCGTCCCTCCCCACTGTGCATTTGCCACTCTTGACCTCCTGTGCTGCTGCCCTCCCCCTCAAATCTTTAAATTTTTTCCCCCCCTGTGGCCCACTAAATGTTTTTCCCCCCCCAGAATGTATTGTCCAAATGTCTGACCTCATGCGGGTGCGGGGGTTGCTGCCTTTTACCTACACACTCTTTCATTGGCCACTTGGGGGCCTAAATCCTGGTTTTTTGGGCCACCTCCAAATGTCCCCCGTGGCCCCTTCGACCTCATGCGGGTGCTGTGGCTTTCTGCCTGAAACCCCCACCTTGTCATTGTGCCACTCCCCTTTCCTATTCTGTTTTGGCCACCCCAAATTTCAATTGTGGCCCCTCCTTTCCTACTCTGTTTTTGCCCCCCTCCAAAGTCATTTTGCCACCCGCTCCTTATGCTGCTGCCGTTCCCTCCCCAACTTGTCATTGTGCCACTTGTGGCCTACTCCCCGTTTTTTCCCCCTCCAGAATGTTCCCTTGTGCCCCTTCCTGACCTCATTCTGCTGCTGTGGCTGCTTTCCTAAATTTTATTTTCCCCTCTTACCCCTAGGGTTCCCACCCTTTGGCCCCTTGGCCTACTACTTTTTTGCCATTCCCGAATGGTTCAAGTGCCCCCTGCCCCCCCTATGCCCTGCTGTGGGGTTTTCCGTGGGGGGGCCCCCCCAACTTTGTCATTGTGCCACTTTCCCGACCCCATGCTGTTTCTTTGGCGTTGGCCGTGCCCCTCCAACTGTGTCATTTGCCACTCTCAAACCCCCTGCTGCTGCCCGCCACCTCCACTCTCTGTCAATTTTGGGAAATCGGGGGCCTACTACTGTTTTTTCCCCTCCCGAATTTCATTGTGCCCCTCCTTCCTTTGCTGCTTGGGTGGTGGGGCCTGCCGAAAAAAGGTTGTCCCTTCCACCCCTTTGTCCCTTGTTTTTTCCAAATTTTCGACCCCCATTCTGCTTGGGTGGGCCCCACCTCCAACTCTGTCATTGTTGGGCCCTGGTGTGGGGTTTTTTTAACGGGGTTTTTCCTCCTTTCCCGGAATTTCCCATTTTTTTGTCATTTTTGCCCTTAATGCCCTGGTTTTGTGGCGTTTTTTGGCGGGCCCCCAACGTGTCATTTCCAAAATTTTTGGAAACCCCAAGCTCTCCCCCCCAATTTTCCTCCAACATTTCATTTGGCCACCTGTGGCCTAAAAAAACTGTTTTTGCCACCTTCCCAAAAATGTAAAAATTTTGGGTTTGGGGGAACCTTGGTTTTGGAAACCCCATTCCCCTGCTTGTGGCTTGGGGGGGGGACCCCCAAAAAAATTGGGTGTCAATTGGCCACTTTCTCCCCTTTAAAAATCCAAAAAAATTTTTGCAAAAACCCCAAAAAAAAAAGTGGGAAAATTTTGGAAAAAAAAAATCCTAAATTAAAAAAAAACTGCTCTTTTGGGTTTTAAACCCTTCCACATTTTCATTTTTGAATTCTCTGAAACCCCATTTGGGGTTTTTTTACCCCCACTTTGGGCATTGGTTGTATTTGTGGCCTACAAAAATTTTTCCACCTTTAATTTTAAAATTTTTATTTTGGTTGCCCAAAATTTTTCCTTAATTTAATTTTTCCCCGTTTTTGGTTTTCTTTTTACCTTCCCCCTTTTTTGTTATTGGTTTTTTTTCGACCTATTTTCTTTTTTCTTCTTTTTTTTCCTTTTTTCCAACACCCTGCCTTTTTGGGCCAAAAATTCTTTAAACCCCAAAAAAAAAAAAAAACCTTAATTCCCCTTTTACCCCAAAATTTTTTGTTAAAAATTTTCCAAAAAATTTGGGATATGTTTTCCCCTTTCCCTTAAATTTTTATTTTTTCCCCCCTTTCTTTGACTCCCATTTTTGCCACCTCCGAAGTTTATTGTCCCACTCCTGACCTCATTCTGCTGGGGTTTTTTTTTTTGGCTGCCGTCCCCCTCCACACTCTGTCACTGATGTTCCAACGGCTCCAGCTTTTTTTATTCAAGCGTCGCGCCATGAATTTTATCAGGCTACATTTCCCACTTTAGTTTTTTGCCCAGTTTTTGCCCTCTTAAGTGCCCAGGGAATTTTATAGTGAAGCGATTCTAAGAGCGGCGGCACATATGCGTGTCATACTAAAACACAACATTTTATAAAGACCAAACCAAGCTCCCTCTGCATATTTAAGCATGGCACAACATTCTACAGCACCCTGCATGCTCTGTGCAGCCTGGAAATAGCTGTTTTTTAACGCGATTCGTCCCGAAGCAATTCAGAACGAAACAAACTTTGTCGGAAAATTTGGCGAAGTCACCGAATCGAATTTTTGAGAAATTCGCCCATCTCTAATCATGGGTGTAATTCACTTTTATTACCATCATGTTATACTTTAACATTTGTTTTAGTTGCTCTGTAATAATCTGACAAATTGGGTAATATTTATCGTACTGGCACTTTGGTCTATATGTTCTGAATGATTTACTGTCACGTCTGTATAAACTTTGTTACTATCATGATTATTTATATCTTATTTTGAAGTTACACTACATCAACTTATGGTACTTATTATATATTTTTGCCCCTAGTTGTTTCGTTGCATTTTAATACCTTCCCATTTTTCTGTATATTTTCTAGACAACTTTTTAATCTTGTATCAATAGAAATCATTTGTTTTCACTTTACAAAAATGCAGCACCGATTGCCTTTCCTGGAAGCCATGGAACATTATACTGTATACCTAAAAAAAAAAAAAAAAAAAAATACAACATATAATTCCCAATATCAAACTGACCAAAAAGCCTAACTTAATTCTGTTGAAATTATGTAGCCGAAATAATGGGTGATATGATATATGTCCCCTATACTTTCTCTTGATTTTTGATCACCACAAAGTTTAAACTTTAAAGAGGTTTTCTCACCGTATTGTTTGCCCTACTCACAAGCAATTTCCACTCACTCTGCCTCCTCAGGCTGGGGGTGGTTCTAAAGAGGTGATCAGCCTATTTATCTTCTACCCTGACAAGTATAGAGCACTAATCTTCATCAAACAAAAGCTACAGGTGCCGTGAGCACTGATACAAAAGTGTCCTTATCTTAAACAGATGCTAATCTTGTTAGATATAATTACTTTTTCTCCTGAGCTCAATCTGGTCAGTCCATCCCTGGGGGTTACTTTACTCCCTGTTCTCTTCTTTCAGCTAATCAGAAAACAGAGGTCTATCTGGTATGCAGGTAACCATAGCAACCTGTGTGCACTCAAAAGCACATAAAAAACACTCATGACTAATGTAAAATCAACAAAGCAATATTTAGAAAAAGTCTTCAATTAACTGTCCCTTTATGTTGATAGCTAATCTTTGTGGTGAGAAAACCCCTTTAAAAACAGTACAAAACCTGCATCTTACTGTATGTACAGGTTCTCTTACAAGGTTTAATCCACTGCCCCCATAAAGTTCAATAATGAGATGTAACCACCTGTCTCTCGAGATGTGATTAATGGTAGAACATTTTATTCCCCTTTTGTTCTGTGTGTAAGATGAAGCCCACAAGGAAAACATGGAAAATTGTAAAATAACCATTTAACATGACAATGTTTTTTGACCATCTGTTTCACCATGATAGAAAGGAGGGGAACATCTCTCCTTATGGAGAGCACCAGTTAAGGTGTGTAGTGTTTTGTTTTGCCTTTTAAACCCACACTCCCCAACTGCATACACAAGGCATTAGGGAAAGGACTGGAAAGCTCACGCGCCCTCTATAGTTGTAACAAATCCTCAATTTACTTCTGATTCACTGAATCTTGAGAAAAAAAGGGAAAAATTTCAAGCCAATTTTGCTCATCTACATACCTTTCGGGTTTTGCCCCTCTCAGTGTAGAGCAAGCGAATAAGGTTTGACTGGGGAGAAAAGAGGGGGGATGGGGGGGGGGAACATCCTCCTTTGGAGAGCACCAGTTAAGGTTGGTGTTTTTTTTTTTGCCTTTTTACCCACTACCAGCACTGCATATCAAAAGGGGCATTAGGGAAAGGAGCGGGAAAAAGCTTACTGCGCCCTCAAAGGGGGTTTAAAAAATCCTAAATTTTACTCGATTCCGAATCTTTGAAAGCAAAAAGGAATAATTGTCAAGCCAATATTGCTCATCTACTACGCGTTTCGGGGTTAGCCCCTCATCATTAAGCAACGATTTTTGGTTTTTGACTGGGGGGAGGCAAGAGTGGGTATGAGGGGGAACAACCCACTGACAACTGACTTTTCTTTCAAACTTTTTTCAGTTTCAACACGGGAAAATTCTCCATATTATTTGGTAAATTTTTTTTTCTATGCCCAAGGGGGAAATTCTGGTTTGAAATGTTGAAATGACATCTCCTGTTCATGCCTCCAGGCATACAGAATTGCATTACATTTGTTAAGTGATTACTTGTATGCTATGGTAATTTAGTAAATTGGTTGAGACTGCCACCAATACCGATATAACATTTCAAGGGTTGTCTTCAAATACTGATATATAATGAAATGCACGGAATGATTTCCATGCCTTTCTACATGTATCACAAGGCATTTGGGAAAGGACGGGAAAAGCTCACTCCCCCCAAAGGGTGTAACAAACCTAAAATTTACTTCTGATTCACGAACTTGAGAACAAAAAAAATAATTGTCAAGCCAATATTGCCATCAAAAGGGTTTTCGGGGTTTTTTGCCCCTCTCATGAGAGAGGGGATATTGGGTGCGGGGGAGGAATGAGGGGGGGTAGGAGGAGGGAACATCCCCTCCTCATACCCACTCATTGGGCCTCCCACCAGTCAAGCCAATATCGCTCTGCCTACACTAAAGGGGCAAAACCCCAAACGCGATGGTGAGAATAGGGTTTTACAATTATTCCCTTTTTGCTTCCAAAGATCATGAATCAGAATAATTGAGGGTTTGTTCAACCATAGAGGGCGCAGTGACTTTCCAGCCCTTCCAAATGCCTTGTGATACCATGATAGAAAGGCATGGAAATCATTCCGTGCATTTCATTATATATCAGTATTTGAAGACAACCCTTGAAATGTTATATCGGTATTGGTGGCAGTCTCAACCAATTTACTAAATTACCATAGCATACAAGTAATCACTTAACAAATGTAATGCAATTCTGTATGCCTGGAGGCATGAACAGGAGATGTCATTTCAACATTTCAAACCAGAATTTCCCCCTTGGGCATAGAAAAAAATAATTATACCAAATAATACTGGAGACATTCCTGTGATAGAAACTGAAACAGTTTGAAAGAAAATGTCAGTTTGTTGCAGAGTCTATTACTTTGTCTTTTTTTATAGTCAGTGACATAGGATTTTGTGAAGAAGTGGGTCACAGGTTTGGTTATGTAGCATATACACATCGATACATATAGAGATGCCCATGGCAGAACTTTCGTCTTAGTGTAAATAATTAATACTACCATATTATGTACATAATTAATACTATCATATTATGTACATGGATAATGATTTCATACTGTACACATTACTAATAACAACACACTGTACAAATAAAGAACACTGCCATTAGCATAAGCAGAAGTCACGAGCGTAAAGCAATATGAGATGGAAGCTGAAACAG
>JAODAL010038311.1:0-39372 GCA_025379985.1 Phyllomedusa bahiana
CTTACCCATTCTTTGATGGTGTTCAGTGTATTCTTTTGGAGGACCCATAACCTGTGACTGAGACCAAGAGTTTTGACACTGAGCAGCACATTTTGCTCCAGAATGTCTTGATAGTCTTGATCTCTTTGTACCCTGCATAGATTCAAGACATCCTGTGTCATATACAGGAAAGCAGCCCCAAAGCATAACTGAATTTCCTTCATGATTCACAGTAGATACAATGGGTGACACGTATGAAACTTAAAGCCGGCAAGCCAGTTCTAAAATGGAATAGAGGAATGTAGATGTTGAAGCATGTATGAACTTGGGGCGACATATAAGAACGGGGCTGCACCAGATATCTGGCATCTTTTCAGCCCACAGGCGTAGCCCTGTTCATACATGTTTAAATCTCCCGCACGCCATTCTTAGAAGGCGGGACGCACTAGAACCTGGGGCCTTTTCTTCACCAGCCAAGAGGGAGGACAAACTCAAGTACTATAGAGACATCCTATGTAGTTAGTTGGCCGCTGCCTATCTGCACCATCGTCCATCCTCTAGCAGGTCTGACCTCAGCAATCATGTACCTCTGCCAAGATTGCTGTGAGGTGGGGTGGGGGGCTAGGAGCAGTACCAGCTCCATCAGCAGCATCCTGAGTCTTGAATTGTTGATGAGCAGCTTTCTTCACCCCCTTAGTGATTTAGGTACCCAGCAGCAGCACCTGGAGTAGACCCTGAACCCTGAATTTTTCTGACTACCTGACTCAGCTACTATTCTGATGCTGCAACATCTTTACCAGCCACGGGTATTGACACCCACCCCCCCCCACTCTTCACTGGGCCATTATGTAGCCTTCTGATGTTGCTGCCACCTCACCACTCAGGTCTCCTCATGCTTCTGCTGCTGTCACCTCAAGGCTATGTCATCATGTCACTCTCTGACTTGATGATGCTGTTGCTTCCACCTTTTTATTATGTCACCTTGCTGCCCCCACCTCAAAATTATGAAATTGTGCCACTCTCCGGCCTGATGCTGCTGCTGTTACTGCCGCCACCTCCACACTGTATAATTGCGCCAATCTGTGGCCTAATCATGCTGCTGCCACCTCCACAATCTATCATTTGCCACTCTGTGGCCTATTCATGCTGCTGCCAACTGACCACTGTCTCACTCAACACCCTGTGGTTTCCTAATACTGTTTCCACCCTCCATCACTCATTTGCCACTATGTTTGGTTTTCCCCTTTTAATGTCAGAAGGAATGAAAGGAGAAACACAACCGATTGTGTCTTCGAGGAAGCCGTAAGGCCAGTATGACATGGTCCTTTGTTTGCATCAGGATTGCCTGATGATTAGGTATCCAAAAGCAGGAGTGGATGCAAAACACAGAACACATACAAATATTCCATTTACTTATTATTTTTGGGATCAACTCCTGTTTCTTTTTGGCTTTAGCAATGGTGGATTATTGACCAATTGAAAGTGGACACTGAAGGATCAAAGGAAGGGCAAAATGATTAGTGACGTCAATGCAAAATTACTGATGATACCCTCTCCACTCTTTTAGGGCGCTCTACATGTATCAGCGTTTAACAGAATCACCACAATAAGTGAAAAAAATAACTGTTTGCCACAGATAGCAATATTCTAAGAGACTGGAGTGGCTGGATTTGAGATGTATGTAAGGCTGAAATACACAAACACTGGATTTGACACAGAATTCCCCACAAAAAGTGGATAAATTAACTCTTGGCCATGGATTTAAAACCCCTTACAGACTGAAGTTTATGGATTTCAGGCGTGTATAGGGCAGAAATACAAACCCTGTATTTGACTCAAATTACCCCACAAACAGGATAAACTGACTCTTGGGGAACAGATTGAAATATCCAAAAATAAAAACGCTGGTTTAGTAACAGGTGTGTATGACACACACTTGTGAAGGTCTTTCACCCCAGTAGCTCAAATGGATTTTTTTTTGCACAAAGTGCAAATAGTGCTGCAGCAGCTAGATGCTTATTGACAGGAGACACACTGACAAGTGTCATAATTTAAGATGGCTGCCATATTTATAGGGCTGTGACTTCACAGAGGCCCGCTGGCTGCTGATTGGCTTCATGTCTCCACATGTCATTGAGGGTGTTCCTTTCTTCCTCCCATAGTTCTCTGCCCCATGTCACGCCATGTGCTCGCAACTATTTGAGCTTCGTTACCACGAATCGCCTAAATTGCCATGAACTTCGCCTTCAGCCAGAATCGAATTTTCCTTGAAATTCTAAATTAATTCCACTTTGTTAGATTTGTTTCGCCAATTCCTAGACATGACATGATATGATAGGCTTTAAATAGTTCCGTGTTGATCCTTTAAATTAGTCTTGTTTACTCTTATACCTTGAAACATTTGATCAACTAACTAATGATTTTCTAAGCTGCTAATGTCTGAGATCTAGTTCTTGTATGGAAATAACGGTTTGCCCAAGTAACCTCCAAATGTTGTGGTGTAAGGGGTGCCCCCCTTATCATCATGTTCAACAATCTAGATTAAAAAGAAAAAATCAGGCTTTCGTTAGATTTTACGGATTGCTAGCCCAAGTAATCATAGTTATATGGTTACATAGTACGGTTAAAAGGGGAAACGTGTCCATCAAGTTCAACCAAGGCTGGGGAAAATGTGGTTGAAGGGAGAGAGACAAGGACTTTAAGCCCAGCCTAACCACTGGTTAATGCCCTGAAACCCACAAGGCAAGAACCAATCTGTTCCAGTGGAGACCCTATCTCTAACCCCAGACCATGGCCGCCAGCCGCCAAAGAGGCCTTCTCTAAGTTAAAGGCCGCTTTCGCCTCAGCACCAGTTTTGTCCTGCCCAGATACTGAGAGCCCCTTCTTCTTGGAGGTAGACGCCTCTTCTGTGGGGGCTATAGCGGTTCTAACTCAAAAGGGCCGTAACGGCAAGACTCGAACCTGCGGTTTCTTTTCTAAAACCTTTTCGCCTGCTGAAAGGAACTACACCATCGGAGATCGGGAGTTACTGGCCATTAAGCTTGCCTTGGTGGAATGGCACCACCTTTTGGAGGGAGCTCAGCATCCCATGAAAATCTTCACTGATCACAAAAATCTCCTCTACCTCCAAACAGCGCAACGTCTAAACCCACGCCAATCGAGGTAGTCTCTGTTCTTCTCCCAGTTCGATTTCATTATCCACTTCCAACCAGCAGAAAAGAACGTCAAGGCCGATGCCCTTTCCCAGGCTTCGGATATTTCTGGAGAAGAAGAGGCTACTCCTCAGCATATTATACCCCCAGAACGTCTGGTATCCCCGGCTCCCGTAGACCTCCAACGCATTCCCCCGGGTAATAAGTATGTGCGAAAAAGGGTGCTGAACTGGGGCCATTGTTCTCCAGTAGCCGGAGATCCTGGGATTCGGAGGTCTCTCTCCCTGATTTCCCATTTTTACTGGTGGCCTGACTTGGCTAAAGATGTGAGGGAGTTTGTGGAAGCATGTACCACGTGTGCTCGCAACAAATCTTCTCGCCTCAAACCGGCAGGTCTACTGCAGCCTCTGCTTGTCTCAAGCAGCCTGTTGCTCCGCATTGCTATGGACTTTATCACTGAACTTCCTCCTTCTGCCGGTAACAACGTTATCTGGGTGGTCACCGACCGTTTCTCTAAAATGGCACACTTCGTTCCACTGCCTGGACTTCCCTCCGCTCCACGTCTGGCCAATCTTTTCTTCCAACACATTTTCCGGCTGCATGGACTTCCTCTACATATCGTCTCTGACCGGGGAGTTCAGTTTGTATTAAGGTTCTGGCGGGGCCTTTGCTCGCAATTACAAGTCAAACTGGACTTTTCTACTGCTTACCACCCACAATCCAATGGGCAGGTGGAAAGGGTAAATCAGGTCCTGGGTACCTATCTCCCCCACTTTGTGTCTGCGCAACACGACGATTGGTCCAATTTATTACCATGGGCAGAATTTTCATATAATTCTCTGGTCTCTGGATTCTGCTGGGGCATCTCCGTTCTTCGGTCGGCACCCCTCGTCCGCCCCTTCCTCTCCCCTCTGCCTCCTCTGATGTTCCTGCAGTAGACAATCTGGTCCGTGACCTATCTACTATATATGAAGACACGCCAATCTTTGCTTCAGGCTTCCGTCCAGATGAAGGTTCAAGCAGACAAATAGAGGAGACCCCCTCAGTCCTTTGTCCCGGGAGATAGGGTATGGCTGTCTGCCAAGTATGTCCGCCTTAAAATTCCTAGTTACAGGCGTGGTCCTCGGTTTCTAGGCCGTTTTGAAGTCCTGAGTCGCATCAACCCGGTGGCCTACAAGCTTCGGCTTCCTCCTAGTATGGGCATCCCTAACTCCTTCCATGTCTCTCTGCTGAAACCGGACGTCCTTAACCGGTTCTCTCGGTCAGTGGTTTTCCCGTCTCCCATAGCTGACTTCACCAACGTTTTTCTGTTAAGGAGATTATAGCCATGAAAACAGATAGAGGAAGACGATTTTTTTGGGTTGACATGAAGGGGTTTGGGCCAGAGGAAAGGTCATGGGAGCCGGAGGAGAATATTCTTGACCGGGGTCTCTTGACGTGGGTTTTTTCAGGCTAGGGAGGCCTAAGGGGGGTACTGTAAGGGGTTTTTCTTTTTGTTTTCATGGAAACAACTCAATTCAGAAACAAGTACTGTGCTGCCTTTACTGCTTGTTAGGCAGGAAGCACAAAAGACCATGAGTGCTGGCGAAGTAAGCCACGTGTCCTCCCCATCATTGAGCGAACGACAGACAGCTTTGGCGTTGCTGGCGCTGAAGTCCTGTCTTCATACATGGCCAGCAACGAAGCCTTCCAAAGGTCTCAGTTAACCAGACAGGACGATATGATTGGCTGGTTGGGCTGCATTCACACCACCTTTGAGGTGGTCTAGGGCTGCAAATGAGGTGTTACCATCCCCAGCCATCCATGCCAGAAAGGTACTTAAATGAAGGGCCTAGTGTGAGGTGATCTAAGAACTTATCTGTCATTGCAAGACATGAGGCACCCATGTCTAACATGTGCCAACAGAGATCATGCTGGTTGAATTGCTTTTCTTTTTAGTCCAAAGGTGTTTTTAATTTTGTTGGTAACAAACTCAGTTTTCATCAAAGAATAAGAACTGCATTATGAAATTGGTAATGTATTCACTTTCACTGTCTTTTAGGGCCTTATGTCTGAAAATTACCAGCAGTAAAATTGTCTTTGTTGCTCTTAGCAATTAAATGAAGCTCACATTTCAGGTCATAGAGTATTTTGGAAACCCCATAAAAGCTGAGCTCAGATTGATTGCTAGGCCTAACTAAGACAGTCTTCCTACTCAACAGTAAGCAGACTTAAGGCCCTTAGGGCACATGCATGAAAACTGTCTAGGTCTAAAACCTTCTTTGTTGCCCATAGCAGCCAATCAGAATCCCCCTTTCATTTCATATAGTGCTCTGTAAAAATGAGAGGGGGCTCAGATTAGTTACTATGGGCAACAAAGTGAGTTTTAGACCTAGACAGTTTACATACATGTGGCCCTTAGTCTGCTCTGAGAGTGAGCTCAGTCCATGGTTATGTCACTTTCTGCTCTGTCTAATCAGTAGGGTAGATATGGACAAGTAACTATAGAATCCTGTGTGCACTCAGAGCAGATAAAACCTCTCTGATCTCATGGAAGGTAAAATCACCAGACCTGTCCCTAAATGTTGAAAGCTATTTTAAGTTTTCTTACACGTGGTCCTAAGTATCTATAACAAAATTAGCTTTGTTTAAAGATAAGCAATTGTTTTCACTCCTTGGAGCGCTGGTAGCTTTGCATACTGAAGATTAAATCTCCTGAACTTACATCTTTGCAATTTCTCAGCTAGTTATATAGAAGATAATATGCTAATTACTGCTATAGAACCACCTACATACTGATAAAGGCAGAGTGAGTGTAAAGCTGCTTGTGACTCAGTGAAACAGTATAGTGAGAAAATGTACAGGCCATTGGTTTCCAGGCTTCCATTTTGACCCCTTTTTGAATATTGGCACCACATTTGTCATACACCTGTCCTGTGGAACAGACCTTGTCATTATGGAATCCATAAATATTATACATACTTTTATTGTTGTTCTCTAAATGCAAAATAAATATAAAGCCAAATACTATAAGTACCTGAAGTAATAATCTACTATGCCACAATAATGTAATAATTGTCTTACAAAAATGAAAAGCTGCCATATACAGGTCATATAATGCTTGTATATATTTATTCAGTAACAATGAAAAACCACCCATATAACACTGCCATAAATCTATGCACATTTTAACATAACAGTGTCATAAATAGCCACATTTATAAACATCTTCCACACCAAATACTAATATAATAATTGAGGGGCCTATTCGGGTACAAGAACATTGGCGACAAGTATGATCGGAGCTGCGCCAGTTTTCCACCATGCTTGGAGCCAAAAAAAAACCGGTCAGAGTCCTGTTGTAACGGCTGGGTAGTGGATCCTCTGGACCACCGCAAGCGATGATAGTTAAGCCACACCAGGGAGCGGAGTCTAAGTAGCCCCCGGTATTCACCAGAGCCCGCCTCAAAGCGGGATGGACTTGCTGCGGCGTGAGGCTACCAGGTCGCTACCCCTGACATGACTTGCTTGCGGTGGCAGCAGAGGTTGCAGCGTGCGTACAGAATCGCAATCCATGAATCTTTAGTCGTGGGAGGCAGTAAGGCCAGGGTGCGGCAACGGTTCATGGTCGTGGACAGGCAGGAAAGGTCAAGGACAGGCGGCAGTGGTTCGGAGTCGTGATACCATGCAAAGGGTTGGTACACGGTTTAGGGAGAATTTACTTTAAGGATAGCTTTCTTAAGGTCGCCGCAACATAGACCCTGCATGGAATGATTGCGAAGCGGGAAACCTTAAATAGGGGAAGCGGGCCGGCAATTTATCCAATACCGGGATGCTGCCCTTAAAAATTTACAAGAACGCGCGGGCAAGGGGGGGCATGCACACCTTGGCCGGCAGAGGACGCGGACGGGACAGGAACGAGGCCAGGTGAGGCCAGCGGCGGCACCCGACCCCGGCAGGCGCCCGGGGGGCTGCAACGGTTGCGCCCGCGGCCCGCGGGCCGAGAAGCGGGGGCACCCGCTACAGTACCCCCCTTAGGTCTCCCCCTCTTTTAGGCTGAAGGAACTATACGAGCGATCTTGATCCAGGATATTGGACTCGGTTCCCAGGACCTCTCTTCGGCGCCGAAAGCCTCTCCAATCTCCAGAAAGGAAAACGCTTACCCTGATGGTTCCTTCATGTCTAAGATGTCCCACTTCAAAAACATCCGGGGACTTAGGACCGGTGACGGGGCAGCGCTCTTCTGGGGAGAAACGGTTCATAAGACCAGTGGCTTTAGGAGGGAGACGTGAAAGGCCGTTAGAATCACGAGAGAGATGGAGGTTGGCAGTGCTGTAGGACACAGATTCAGTTGCGATAGTACTTGAGAAGGTCCCTAGATAACCGGACCCAATTTTTAGCTGGAGGATCTTGAGGGTATGTATTTAGAAGAGAGCTCCACACTTTTTTCCCCTGGGAGGAACTTGTGGAAGGTCTTCTCCTCTTGTAAGTTGGGACTTCATGCGGGCTGAAGCTGGAGTAAGGCTTGTCGGGTCCTCTCGCCAAATGACACCGATCATCTGAAACCATGGTATGTCCACGGCAGGAACCTCGGAGGATGAAGACAAGGGGAGGTGAGGGCATGGGGGATGACATAACCACAAGGAATGGGGAACGGCCTAGTCGAGTGGAGTCCGGTGTTATATGAGGTAGAGAATCGGCCCATGGAAGCAGTTTCGGGACAGTTTGTCCTGGCGTTGGACACAAAGTGCCGTAGATACTCCCCCAAGCTCTGGTTTTCTCTCTCCACCTGCCCATTAGTCTGGGGGTGGTACGCAGACGAGAAATCTAGTTTGATTTGCAAGCGGGAACATAGGACAAATTGGACGCCTCGATCGGAGACGAGGTGGGATGGTAAACCATGCAGGCGAAAAATGTGATGGAAAAAAATGGGCCCGCCAATTGAGGAGCAGATGGGAGACCAGGAATGCACAAAAGTCGGGACATCTTTGAAAAATCGAGTCAGTGACCACGCAGAGGGACCGATTCCCCGAGGAACGGAGGAAGATCCGTGATGAAGTCCATGCCTTGTGTGTCCATGGAGACTCCGGAACAGGTAGTGGATCTAAGAGGACACTGCGGACCTGTTGCGCGAGGGTCCTTCTTAGGGCGAACGTGGTGCAGGAGAGATCGAAGTCATTGACTCTTGGGACCTGAGTTGGCACCAGTAGTGTCGTGAGATGAGATGTAGATTTTCCATACCACAGGGTGGCCGGCCAGAAAGAGAATTATGCCCCTATCCAGAAACTCTCCTCCTGAGTGCGGGAGGCACGTAGGTTCGGACCGGTGGAAACCGCTACGGAGGTTACAGGAGCCACATGGACAAGCGTTCAGGACCAATGATGTGCTGTGACACAGGTTCCTCTCTGGTAATGTCAGAAGCACGAAGGAGAGGTGCATCCTTTGACTTTTTTCTCGGCCGGTCGAAAGTGGATTCTATTAATCAAAGCGGAGAAAAACAGAGACACCGGCCTGGCGAGGATTTTAAGCGCTGGCCGTCTGATGGTATTGGTCGATTTCTTATGGCCGTGAAGACGTCAAACGGATGTCGAGCTCCTACAACAGATGTCGCCACTCTTCCAGGGCCAATTTTATGGCCAACAGCTCCTGGTTTCCAATGGCATAATTACGTTCTGCCGGAAAGATGGTCTTCGAAAAAAAAAAACGCATGTGATGATCTTGCCTTCAGGGCCCTTCTGGGTCAGGACTGCCCCTGCTCCCATGGAAGAGGCATCCACCTCTAGGCTGAAGTGGTCTCTCTGGATCTGGACGGACCAAAATAGGTGCGATGAGGAGAACGCTGTCTTCTGTCGGGAGAGCGCTTCCTCGCAGAAGGGAGGCCAACATTTAGGATTAGCGTTCTTTCGTGTGAGTGCCACGTGGGGGCCACCAGCGTAGAAAAGTGGTGAATAAACTGACGGTAGTAGTTGGCGAATCCTAGGAAGCGGTTGAATCGCCCGGAGAATGACAGGTCGTGGCCACTGCTGGATCGCAGAGACCTTTAGCTGGGTCCATCTGTAGACCTCGAACGGAGATTATGTACCCAAGGAAAGGAAGGCTGGGCATGGTGGAACTTCTCCGCTTGGCATACAGTCGACTTGTCCGCAGGCAGCGTAGACCTGTGAGTAATTGTACCCGATGGGTCTGTATGATCAAGAGAAAAAAATCAGTGGATATCGTCAGTATACAACGACGCAGGGTGTACAGCAAGTTCCCGGAAAAATTCATCATGACGAAACTCCTGAAAAACGGCTGGGCGCGTTGCATAGCCCGAAGGGCATCACGAGATACTCGAAATGCCCCGTCCCGTGTGTTTGAAGCGTTTTCCACTCATCCCCTTCTCGAAGATTCTGATGAGGTTATAAGCTCCTCTAGATCTAGTTTTGGTGAACACCTTGGCTCCCACGGAGGCGGTTCAAAGAGCTCTGATATCAGGGGTTGAGGGTAGCGATTCATTCTCCGTGTATGTTTTAGCCCATCTGTAAATCAATGCACGGACGAAGTGAATCCGTCTTTTTTTATGGAAAGAAGTAGAAGACAGCTCCGGCGGGGAGGGACTGCGTATGAAGCCTTACAACAAATTCTCCTGTATATGTAGGCAGACATGGCATGGGTCTCGGGCGCACAGAGAGAGGGTAGACCCTACCCCGTGGGGGACGGTTCCGGGAGGAGGTCCTTTAGGACTGTATGCAGGCCGATGGGGCGGTAGCTTCTCAGCCTGTTTCTCGAGATCACATTCAAAATCCTGGTACTTGATGGCCAGACCTTGTACGGCTTGAAGGGTACGACTTGGCGAGGAGAGATGGACACCGGGCGTGGTGCCACCAAACAGCCGCTCCTGGCAACTCCGTTCCCCAATGCTGGACTTCGCCTATCTTCCATTCAAGCGTAGGGGCGTGACGTTGCAGCCAGGTAGCCCCTATAGGATCGCAGGATAGAAGCGCAAGGACAAGGAGCGCTGGAAGGAGATCAGTTCTCAGTGTGTAGACCCCGTACACAGGAGGAGGGTCACAGGCCAGGTGATGAACTGTGAATGAAGTCGCTGAGGTAGCATGTCCTCCTACTGCGGAGGAGATAAGCAACGGCTTTTACAGGCGGGATCACTGGCAAGCGATAGCGAGGACACCAGTGAGGCATGAATAACAGTTCCACGCGCGGAGCGGAGTCCTGGAAGGCAGAGAACCCGAAGAGATAGGCAGCATCCGTCGTTACCTACCACAGGCAAAATTCAGTCGTGGAGAGGAAGAGTTGAGCACCATGGGGACACCTATTCCACGGCTCTAGGTGCCGGGCGTTTCCCGACCGACTGAGGACGCTGCGGACAACTCTACGCTCCGGAAATGGTCGGAGGCGCAGTAGAGGCAGAGTTCTCCACCCGGCGACGGGACCAGTTCTGACTCCGACAAGTGTGCCCGGTCACTGCATGGTGTCTTCAGGTTGACATCTGTGGGGGAGCAGTGATAGATTTCTGGAAACACAGGAGCCAGCGAGGTAAACTGCGGGGTGTTGTGCCAAGTCCCGCTCCTGACGGAGCCTGCTGTCTTTACGTGAATCGCACGTCTTGCGAGTGGCCAGATGGTGAGTTCCATTAAGAGATAGATGGAAGAATCTCTAGATGGCAAGGCGTCACTTTACATCGCCTCGCTTGACAGATCCTTCTTAAATTATGGTGCAGGAGCGGGTCATTACATGACAGCTCGGAGGCTAGGGTGCAGAATTGAACCGCATAATCCCTACAGAGGAGTTCCCCTTGGCGTAGGTTTAGTAGCGCCGTCTCCGCAGAAGATGCTCGCACAGGCTCATCGAAAACGCTGCGGAATTCAGAGAGGAAGGACCTGTCAGGTCTCGGGGGTCTCAGGGTCATTTCCGGTCAGAGGCGTTGCCCAGACCAGGGCCTTTCCTGATAGACAGGTCACCACGACTGCCACCTTCGACCTTTCAGTCGGAATCATGGACGGCACTCAGCTCCACGTGCATGGTAGGCAATGCGTATGAATCCTCTGCAGAGCTTAAGAGTCCCCTTCGAACTTGGAAGGTAGTGGAAGGCGAAGCTTAGGGTCACGGTAGCCAGCGAGACGGGCCGGGGTAGTAGAAGTCACCGGCAAAGAGGCAGGTTGCTGCTGCTGCGAATCAGGAGTTGACGCATCATGGGGACAGTTGACCCAGGTCTGCTGTGCTTGTTGTGCGAATCTGCTGCGGACTGTTGGGCGACAATGGTTGATGTGATCCGCGAGGCCTGCTAGGGGCACCTTGGCGGGATCCATGGCTGGGATCTAACTGTACGGGCTGGGGTATGGATCCTCTGGACCACCACAAGCGATAATAGTTAAGCCACGTCAGGTAAGTGGAGTCTATGTAGACCCCTGGTATTTCCAGAGACACCCCCCGCAAAGCGGGTTGGAGGACTTGCTGAAGGTGTGAGGCTAACCAGGTCGCTACCACTGCGCTGACTTGTTGCTGGTGGCAGGTCCGAGGTGCGGCGTGGTACCGAATCGCAATCCAAGAATCGTAGTCGTGGGCAGGCGGTAAGGTCAGGGCTGGCGGCATTGGTTCGTTGTTCGTGGACAGGCAGGGCAAGGTCAGGACATTGCGGCGAGGTTCGGATTCGAGAAATGTAGCCAAGGGTCTGGTACACGTAGGCGAGAATACATTAATGAATGGCTTTCTCTAAGGCCTCGGGGTAACATAGATCCAGCAAGGAATGATTGCGAAGCGAAACCTTAAAAAGGGGAAGCGCCCGGCAATTATCCAATTACCGGGACGCTGGCCCTTTAAATTTACAAGAACCCGTGCTCGCGCCCGCTAGGGGGCAGGCACGCGGGCCTTGGCTGGCAGAGGACGCAGACGAGACAGGAACGAGGCTAGGTGAGTCCCCGGCAGGAACAGACCCCCGGCGGGGCGGCCACGGTTGCGCCCGCAGCCCACGGGCCGAGAG
Organism: Phyllomedusa bahiana; assembly: GCA_025379985.1. NCBI lineage: Eukaryota > Metazoa > Chordata > Amphibia > Anura > Hylidae > Phyllomedusa > Phyllomedusa bahiana. Next base: position 12,085 of record JAODAL010038311.1, read on the forward strand.
GCGGGGGCACCCGCTACACCTGTTCTATAGATAAATTTAGAGCTGTATGACAAAACTTGGCACATTCTGCACCAGACACGGCAGTTTAGAATGCACCAAAAATGTACCAAAGACATGCTTTATGACACACGCCAGATATATGACCCCCACATACAATTTCATACATTAAGGCACATTCTATACTTAGAAAAATCATTAAGGGCCTCATGTATGAAAACTGCCTAAGTCTATGACTTTTTGTTGCCCATAGCAACCAATCAGTCCCCTTTCATTTCATATAGTCCTCTGAAAAAAATATTGGTTGCTATGGGCAACAAAGATAGTCTTAGGCATAGACAGTTTTCATACATGAGGCCCTTAAGGGGTGTAGTTTCCAATATGGGGTCTTTTTAGGGGTGTTTAATAAGTTTTAGCACTTTAGGGTGTCCACAAACCTGGTATGACACCTAAGAAAATCAGAATGAAAATGAGACCCCAAAGTCCAGTAGGTGTTCCCCCTACTCTAAGGCTTGTGATTGAGCCAAATAGCGCATTAGAGCTGAGGTTTATTTACCTGGTCACATCTACCGAGTTCCAATGAATAATGGATAACAATTGAAAATCTGTAAATAAAAAAAAAAAAGTGAAATTTTGAAATTTCACTTCCCCTTTACTTCAATTTCTGTGAAACACCTAATGGGTTAACACACTTCCTAAACACTATTTTAAATACCTTCAGGGTGTAGTTTCTTAGATGAAGTCATTTATGGGGGTATCTGTAACGGGTATGGTGGATTCGCTGGACCACGCTAACGCGTTGGTGTAAGCCACGTCAGGGAACGGAGTTCTAAAGTAGCCCCGGTTTTCACAGAGACGCAGCAAAGAGGATGGACTTCTGCGGCATGACGGCTACAAGGTCGTTACCCCTGGACGTGACTTGCTAGTGATGGCGGCCGGGGTAGTGCGGTGGTACCAGAATCGTATACGAAGGCGTAGTCGGGGACAGGAGAAGGTCTAGGGCAGGGCGCAGAGGTTCGTGGTCAGAGGGACAGGCAGACGGTCAGGAGCGGGCGGGCTCAAACAGGCATGGTCAGGAACGGAAGCAAACGGGACTGGTAAACGGGGCGATCGAACGGACTCTCAAAAACTATCAAAACTAACTGGCCGCACCGCGCGGCGGCCGGAACAGCAGGGGCCAGCGTTCACGGGAGCGTGGCCTGGTAAGTGGCCGGCGCCCGGGCAGCGGGTGATGGGCGCGGGCAGCCGTGGCACCGGACAGGAGCCTGCAGGCCAGAGGGGAGAGTGTGTGTGTGTGTGGTGACTCCCCGCCCCCCCCAGACGCCCGCCCGGCAACCCCCACGCACCCCGCACCGCACCCCATCCATGACGTATCTAAAATTATACAGGCCTCCATCACCCACGTCTCAAGAACTGGACTGGTCCCTAAAAACATCTACACTGCAAATTTTCTTGAAAATTTGAAATTACTACTAATAAAGTCTACATATGGTAAATATTAGTTATAAACTCGGAAGGGAGAGGCATGGATCACACATCCTCATACTATACTTTGATCTAAGTTTAAATCGCAAAAACCCACAGAATCAAACACGCGCTTGGTTTTTGGGACTGTTGGTATGTTTACATAAGATTGTTTGCAGCGTTTTTGGATCCGATTTTCGGATCCAACGCGGATCCAAAAATGTTGTGTGAACATACCCTTATACAGACTACTGTTAATGAAAAACACCTGGGCCAAATGGGTAGAAGTGCTGGTCCATGTGTGAAAACTACTGTAAAAAAATTTTGAGGGGATAACTATCTGTTTTTCCGCAAAATTTTTTTAAACTTTGAAAATGGAAAAAAATGTTTCAAATTTTCCATATTTTGTATTTTTCCAAATGAAAATGTTTGTATGGACCAAAATGTCTTACTAACTTAAAGTACAATCTATGAATCACATGGATAGGTAAACGTGTCAAAAAGTTATTCTCAAACAAGGTGTCACATGTCAAATTTCAAAAATGGGGCTCTTTCCGGAAGATCAAAACTGGCTGCGGCGGTATAGGTTTAATCTTGAGGAAAATAGTTTTTCACATGCCCAAATATTATGTGGGCAGTCATTCATCAGAGTGTCCACTAGTTAATTTCCACAGCAGCAGCCACTGCAGGGGAAATACATATTTTGCTGCTACTCCGAGCAATATCAGCTATTAGCTGCCTTCATGTGAAATGGATTGTTTATTATACAATAATGCCTATATTGCATATAAAATAACATTATATGAGAACAAAATATATATATTTTAATGTAATAATAAATTTGGAAATTTGGTTTACATTATGAATCTTTTGCACCCCTTCCCAAAAATTTTTTAAGACTTTTCCCCCCCACTAAACCCAAAAAAAATTTTTCCCAAGATTACATGCTACTTCTAGGTTTTATATGCTTTTTCATAACATTTTTTGTAGCATTTGTGTACTCATACATATGTTTTGTTTTTTTACTGTGTGTATTTTTCCCATCGGAAATCATGGGATCCTTCACATGATTTCCAATGTGGAAAAACTCTACAAAAATGCATCAAAGAATCACAAGACACATGCACACATTTTTTTAATGAAAAAAAAACTATAATTATGGGGAGAAAAGCGCTACTAACTGCCTAAAAAAAAAGTACACATTTAGCTTTTTTGGCCCCAACTGCATGCGTTTTTAAAGGCCCTCTTTGGGTTTTTTAGCATTTTTTTTTTCAAATTGAATTACCTGCATATTTTGTAGCATTTTTTCCTGGTGCATTTTGAACCCATCACAAATCTTGTGATCCATGACATGGCTTGCAATATAAAAAAATTCTAGAAAGAATTCTACCAAAGTACAACACCTGTGCACACGTGGGTGCAGGAAAATAAAAAAGAAAGGAGTTATGGAGAAAAAAAATGTATAAACTGCCTAAAACAAATATTCATTAAAAAATGCTGATTTTTTAAAAAAAATTTGAACCGATCAAAAAATGTAGCTAAGGCCTGGTTCACATCTGCATTGGAGGTTCCTGTCCCATGTTCTGTCGGGAATGACGGAAAAAATGGCACCAATGAATACAATGGAGGAAACCTGGCAGACTCATTATAACCAATAGGGCCTGTTGGGCGTTCTTAGTATCTATAATTAAACTGATCCCTTTGTGTCTGTTTGCACCTTTGTAACAGAGCTTTTGAAAAAAAATTCTGCCGCAGATGTGAACCAAGCTTAAAGGGAACCTGTCACATGGTTTTAAACCCCCCTTTTGAGGACAGCAAAGCTAGTGACAACTGTGTTTTCAGCGCTGTGCCCCTTATTCTGTAAGATGCTGTAGTTTTAAGTATTTACTGTCAAATCTTATTCATGGAGGGGTTAGCCTCGCCGCAAGGGTAGCCCCCCCACTGTCGCTATTCACGTTTCTTTTCCCATTCAAAGTAAAAAGGTTAGTCGTTATGGGTGGTAGTCAGAGGGTGGGTAGAAAAAAATGACTTTTTTTATCTTTTTGGTGAAAACTGAGCTTTGAGCATTAAATACTCTAAAAACTACAGCATCTTTCAGAATAGGGGCCTTGCTGGAAAAAACATGTTGTCACTAGCTTGTCCTGCCCTCAGCAAGGGGGGCATAAACTAGGTGACAGGTTTTGTTTAAAGGGAACAAAGCTACAATAAAGCAGGTTCTGAAATTATTTAATTTGCCCCTTATTGTAGTAAACTCTGAAAAAAACCCCAATTAAAATACTGATTTTGGCAAAAGCACAATGCGTATATACATCCTAGATGTAAAAGCTGCAATGTAATGTTATATGTAGGAACTGTAGCTGTAATAATTAGATAAGGACAAATTTACATAATGTAGATCAAACACATTTTTTTCCCGAAAAATATTTTGAATATTTTATAAAATACATATGGCACTAACAAACTGCAAATCCAGCACATTTCTACGAATATAAAATCTACTTTCTCTTCATCTTTTTCTTTTCCGTCCTGATGTACAGTGTTTTAAAACTAAAATTTTGGCATGTAATAAGAAAGTAAAACAGTTAAAAATTTATGTGTTTAAAATATAAATGTGTTACTGGGGGCATACGATGGGATATCAAAACAAATCTTTTCTTTGTTTCCCATCATTTTAAAGCAATTTGATTTGTTTACACTTAAAGGCATGCCCGAGAATAAAAATATATAAATGGAAAAGCTTCGTCTATGAGGGCACCTAAAAGGGAAATCCCCCATTGGGCCCTATAGTACAGTAAATGTCACAGGCCTTAGATAAAAGTTACATTATGGAATTAATGGGTGGTAGGAGCTGCATGAATTTCCCTTTTGACAGAAAAGGTGGACATTAAAAAAAAGGACTGGTGGTAACTACTCTTCAAAAGGGCTTCTTTTACTTTTTTGCTGCAACTAAAACCCTGTAAGAGGAAAATATATGAAAAGGCACTGCTGTGATCGAATGAATGAGACCATATGAGCTATATTGGAGCCGTATGCATTCCATTTAGCTGATATCAAACACAGTTTAATGAAAGTTAAATAGATTCAGAGGAGTGCATGAGCTGGAACAGATTAGATTCCACTGAGGGGTCTGTCAGCATATTGTTGCTCACATGTATTGCCTTTTCTGAGCTGCCACAATTTCAGCACTCCATTAGCAATACACAAAAGACTTTGAGATATTAGGAAGCGTTTTTGTAATGTTGGAAAATGAGAAAACACAAGATTTAATACAATGCATTAATCTGTAAACTGGCATCTTCAAAACTTGTATTATTTCACTATTATGGGTGGAAGCGGTACTATTATTATTTTTGGCTTTGTTTTAAATTATGTGAGTACTGGAACCTGTTAAAAGGAATTGTTGGAGTACCTATTTTATTTTGTTACTAGCATCTAGTTCCAGCCTAGATAGCATTCATTTAAAGGGATTGTCCTACTGGTTTTAATTCTTTAATTTTAAGCTTCTGCTGCATAATAAAGTGAGAAAGTATATATGTACCCTTACCGGTGTTCTAGCGCTATAGCTGCCAGTGGTGTCCTCTAATGTCTGTTTATTTCTGGCAACTGCAAACAGCATATGACTGCTGCAGCCAATGAGTGGCTTTAGTGCACACTAAGGCCCGGTTCACACGGCTTATTCAAGCCGTAATTGCAGGACGGATTTCGCCCGCCAGCCCCATAGACTTTCATTATCGACGGCGCGTATCCACGCCAGGAGAGTCGGAATCCACAGTTCTCTGTGAGAACTGTGGATTACCGTAATGGCTGGGACGGATTCCAGCCGTATTGCAGCGCAGTATGGCGCGCAATACGCCTGAAATCCGTCCCTGCAATAAGCCGTGTGAACGGCCCTTAAAGGTGATGTCAAGGGAATAGCATGTGACCGCTGAAGCAAGGGATTGGCAGCAGGACATAAACAGCAGGAGACACCATCAGCAGCTATGGCAACAGAATGGTGTAGAGTGTATTTTTTTCTTTTGCTATGCAGCAGTAGCTTATAGTAAGATGTAATCTCATCATATTGATTAGCATTAACCCCTTACTGACATTTGACGTACACATACGTCATGGTCAGGCAGGGGTTCCAGCAGTTGGACGTATTTGGCGTATGTCTTGGAGATCTTGCAAGCTCACAAGTAGAGCTCGCAAGATCGCGGCATGGAAGCTGGTGATTAACCTCTTAGATGATGCAATGTATTACATCACCGCAGCTAAGGGAAAGACAGAAGAAAGCAGTTCCTTCTGTCCTCCGTCAGTGCAGCAGCAGCACAATCACCGCTGCTGTCTACTCTCTGGACAGCCCAGGAATGTAAGAAACACTGGGTTGTTTGTGCATTGTGGCATTGCCAGGTATGGTGAGTGACAGTCGCCATGACCAGTATACAGCAGCTGTGCTGTGTACTGATCTCTATTGTATCAGTGATCTGAAGATCACTGATGCAAATCCCCAATGGGGAAAAGTGAAAAAATGTGAAAAGGTAAAAAAAGTTATAAAAAAGTAAAACACAGACACGAAAAATAGAATAAAAACACTTACAGCGCCCTTTTCCCCTTTACAAATGCCAATCACCCCCCAAAAAACAACAATAAATAAAGTACACATATTTGGTATTGCCGCATGCATAATCCTATAAATCTGTCATGTTAATTAATCAGCATGATGACCGGCGTAAAAAATAAGCCAGTCACAGAATTGTGATTTTTGTTTATTCTGCAGCACATAAAATGGAATAAAAAGGGATCAAAAACTCATATAAAAGTGGTGCCACGTATAACGTCACTTCATCCTGCAAATAAAAAAGCCCTTACACAGCTCTGTATGTGGAAAAATAAAAAGTTGTGACTAGCAGAAGACAGCGATGCATAAATATTGTTTTACACAATAAAAACATTTTTAGGATTGCAGTATTTTCTTCACCCTTTCACCCAGAAAACGGATTTAAAAGCGATCAAAAAGACTTGTCCCCCGGTAAAATTATACCAATACAAATATTAAATCATCCCGCAAAAAAAAAGCGGGGTATCCCGGTCTTTCACAAAAAAATAAAAATTTATGGCCCCTCGGGACTATGGCGAGGCAAAAAAAAAAGGGTTTTCCCTTTTTTGAATGAAAGTGTTTTTATTGTGTAAAAGCAGAAAAAACATAAAAAATATACAAATTGGGTTTTCTTTTATCGTATTGACCTGTTTGGAATAAAAAAAGATGTTATTTATACAATGGTGACCATTTGAAAAAAATTTAAAAAATAAAAAACAAAATAGGATTGCCTGTGTTTTTTTCCCAAAAACCCCCCTTCCCCAAAAACCTTAATGAAAAAGGGGATCAAATTTTTAAAAATGTCCCTATAGTGGTAACAATAACAAATTCAACTAAATTCCCCCCAAAAAACTGGGCCCTTTAAAAAAATCTTTTTTTGCAAATTTTTTCTTTAAAAGGGGGAAAAAATTCCCTACTAAATTTCTAAGACCCACAATGCCCAAAAAAATTAAAAAAAACTTTTTAAAACATGAGGGCAAACCTACATTTAACAAAAGGTAGATCCCAGTTTTTAAACTTTTTTAAAGTGGAATAAAATTATGTCTTACACGAAAAAAATTCCCTTTAAATTTTTTAAAAAACTACAAAGTTTTCAAAAAAATTTGTTTATTTTTCTCAAATAAAAAGAATGTATGGCCCAAAAAATTTTTTTTATTTCTTAAAAAGGCCACAATGTGTATAAGTAGTTTTTTGAGCGATTTTTTTTGAAAAAGTTAAAACCCGGCAAGGTTTTTTTGGTGATCGAAATTTCCAGATCATGCGAAAATTAAAGGGTTTTTAAATTTCTGTGAATCCATCTTTTAAAGATCGCCCCTTTTTCGGCGCTTCTGAAATTTTGGCGGCCAGCAAATCAGATTACAAAATAGAGCAGGGTGAGAGGGTGGGTGCGGTCATGCTGGGATTTGTATGGTTGCGATTGGCGGGAAAAAAAACCCACATCCCCCTCGTTTTACATAACACAGCTTTTCCCTGTTTCGGGCCCCCGTGTCTCTCAGCGTTCATAGGGTTGGGGACCTACGCTCTCCCTGTGGCCAAAAGCTCAGCGAAAATTAGTCTATTTCTAAAAAGGGAAACCTCCTTTTAGCTGTGACCCTTTCCCAAAATTTTGTTAAAATTAGGGGTTTGAAGATTTTTTTTTAGTTAGCTAGAAAATTTTTTTAAAAGCAGCATCTTCCCGCTGAAAAATTCACGGGGGTTTGGGAGCGGGGGGGGAGGGGGCTGGGCCCCCCCGGGGGCGAACACAGACAAGCTTTCTATAAAAAAACATGGAAAAAAGTTCACCAAGACTTGGGTAAAACATTGTGGGGAAATATTTTTATTTTTAAAAACAGTTTGCTATTAAAAATATTTCCTGGATATTGGGCGCCTGAATTTTATTTTGGGAAATACACATCTTTTTAGTAACTGCGGCTCTTTGTTGCTGAAAAAACTCCACTTTTATTATCATATTGGGTTGGGGGGCGAATCGATCTAACAAAGTGGAATTCGTTTGGGAAATTTCCCGGAAAATTTCGGTTCGTAACGAAATCGTTTTTTTGGGGGTGTTTGGGGGGAACGAAGTGTGCTTTTCTTTGTTTAAAAGGGTGCGACCCAACGGGGGGTTTTCTTGGGGCAAACCCATTGGGAAAGGAAAAAGGGTTTTGCCTGCATGCCCATTTGCAGAGTTTGAAGCCAATCAGGGGAAGGCCCCGGGGTTTCTGGGGGACGTCACCCCCACTATTTTGCCCGAGCGGCCGCTGGGAGCTCACACTCCTCCCCATTTGTACTGCAGGGAAGGTGTGTGCGGGTGTTTAGCGCTTTCTGAAGAACTGTTTTTAACAGCGTTTTTTTGGTGGGGTGTCTAGTTTTGTTCAGGGACTGTTCTCTGAATGTTTTTTTTTGATTTTTTGGGGTTTTTGGATCTAGAAACCATTGTGCGTCCACATGCCCCTGCATTTAAAATTTAAATTTTCCCAAAATTTGGGATCAAAGCCATTTCCCTGTTGTTTTAATTTGAAGAAAAAGCGTTTTTTTTCTTTAAAAATTTCCCCTTCTTTTTTGGGCCTGTAAATTTCTTTTGCGCAATTTACATCCAGGGGTTAATTAAGGGGGTTGTTTTGCTGGTGTGTGACAAAAAAAACCGTTTTTTTTTAACGCCAAATATATTTTTTTTTTTGGGGGTACCCTTTTTCACAAGAAAAGGGTTTAATTCCCAATTTTATCTCTTGTTGTGTGGCGTAGAAAATACCCCTTTGTAACACGTACAAAGCTTTTTTAGTTTTGGGGGGTTTGGCTAAATTTTCTATTGCGAATTTTACTTCCGGGGTTTAAAATTTAAGCTTTTGTTTTGCGGGTTTGGGTGAAAAAGAAAAACTCTTTTTCAAAGCCAAATATATATATTTTTTTTTTTTTTGCCAAAATTCCCAAAGCAAGGAAAAATTACTATTTTTTTTTTTCTTGTTTGTTGGGTAGAAAATACCCCCTTGAAACACGTAAAAAAGCTATTTAGTTTGGGGGGGCCCTAAAATTCTATTGCGCAATTTACATCCGGGGAAATTTAAAGCTTTGTTTTTTTCTGGTTGTGCAAAAAAATAAGTTTTTTTTTAAAACCCCAAATATATATATTTTTTTTGGTAGCCTAATTCAAAAAGCAAAGGTTAAATTAAAAATTTTATTTCTTGTTTTTTGTGGCTTTAAAAATACGCCATTGAAACACGCTACAAAGTTTACTAGTTTGGTGGCCAATTTATTCCCGAATTTACCCCGGGGGTTTAAATTAAGCGTTGTTTTGTTTGTGTGCTGACAAAAAAAAAAACCGTCTTTTTAAAACCCCGAAATTTATACATTTCTTCTTGTAGCATAATTCACAAGCAAAAGGTTAATTAACCTGTTTGTGCTTTTTACATTTAGAAAAAACAACGGGTTTTTGGGAAAACGACCATACAATTTTAAATTTTTTTCCTGGCCATTTGGGGGAGCGCAATTTATTTTTTCCGGGGGTTTTCCCTGTTTTTAAACTGGGTTTTTTGGGAGTCAAAAAACGGGGTGTTTTTTTTACTTATACGATGGGCTTCATAAAACATTTTGGTCTGTACTTTAGAACAAACAGTATGTCAGAAAAGGGGGAAGGTGGAGGCTCTGCAACGGGCGAGGGGCGTGGCACAAACATTTCTGAAACGGGCCCAGGTCGCAGCACAGAAAAGGGGGGACTTTGCGAAAGGGGGTTCATCGGTGGGCCCCACAACTGCCGCTGTCATCTCCCGGGCCCGTGTGTTGTTCAGAAACCCCAAAAGGGGTTCTTGTTTGGGTTTTGATTTGGGTCATCCTTTTCCTCCAGATGAATTGACAACCCCACCCAAAGATTTCGGGTGGGAAACCTCGACACAACATTTAGGGGCCCAGGGCCCGGAGGGGCAAGCGGCCCTCCCCTGTCTCAGCCCGCCTCTGTCCCACCCAGTTCCCTCACCCAAAGGGTTTTACTTGGGGGTTGGGCTAAAGCGCCACTATATGCGGGGATGAAAAAATTTTTTGAGGGGAGGGCAGTCGCAGCTATTTGGCAGCGAAAAAAAAGGGGGGCCAATACCCCCACTTCTTGCGTAGGGGGCAAAGTATAGTTGTGGAGATTTGGCATGGGAGGGTCATGTGGTGGGGTCAGCCTGGGCTTCCCAAAAAGCCCGGGTAAAGAGGCCCATTTAGTGCGATAAAAACCAAAATAGATTTTGATGTACCCGGGACCGCATTTTTGGGACCCGGGTGGAAGCAAAAGGGCTTCATCATCGTCAGGAGAAGGGGGCGTCGGCTTGCGGGGTAGGCAGCGGCGCAGCCGGGCAAGGGGGGTTGTGGGGCCCGTGAGTAAAGAAAAGGGGTAGCAGCCCGTTGTGGTCGGGAGCCAAGCGGCCACGGGGTAGAAAACCGCTTGGGCGGTCCAGACAGTAGGGCACGGGGGGGCTCAGCGATGGCGGGGCGGCAAAAGTAGTAAACCCCAGTGCGGAGCGTTGGCGGTAAAATCAGCTACTCGGGGTTGTGCAGTTCTTTGTAAGACCCCGGAGGGGGCGAATATGGGTATATGTAGAATTGTGGGCGAAAAGTGAAGCGTGGCCAGGGAGCTAACTTTTGGCACAACGGCCCTCCCGTAAAACACATGCAGCGTCACCTGGGTTTGGCCCTGGGAGAAAAACGGGGGCTCAGATGTGGGGGTTTTTTCTGCCCCCTTGCACCCGCAGCAGCGGCCAGTGGCACGCTTTCCCCCATTTCAGCCATTTCAAGGTCCACCACCTCGGGAAGGCACCCTGTTTTCTTTTTGGGACACCCTTTCCCCCGGTCCAGTTGCCCCCTTGCTCCTCGCTACTCTTGGCGCCAGCAGTCGTTAAAGAGAGGCGTTTTGAAAAGAGACAAACAGTATGGGGCCCAAACCTTCCTATGGGGGCAGCAGTGCCCCGTGTTTCCTGTCCCAATTTGTTGGTACGCATTCCCCCCCTTTTCCCCAAAGGGGTGGATCTGCCCCCATTCGGGAAAAATTAATGGCTTTTTGGCCGAGCCGAAAAGGGAGATTTTCCAACCCCGTAATTTTTTTCCCAAAAAGGCGGGTTAAAACCAGCACTTCAAAAATTTTTTTAGAAACGGGAAAGTGGGTCATTTCCTTTGAGCTTATGGTTTTGGGTTCAAGGAACGGCAGGGGGGCGTCTGGAGTGTAATTCGGTCGGGGGCCAGAAATGTTTTTTTAACAGCCCACGGGGGTGAATTTTTGTTTCCTCCCCGGGCCCCACCAACAACTTGGACGGAAGCGCCGTTTTCTCCCCCACTTTTGTCAAACTTGCCCCTTTGCGCCTTGTCGCCCTCCTCCCCCCACACCTCCACCTTTCCCACCCTCACAAGTACTGCCCCCATCAAAAACCACTTGTGTGGGGCACAGCGGTGTCACGCAGTTTTACCCCTTAGCTTGCCTCGGGGGTTCAAAGTCAAAGGGGAGGAACTGCTCCGCGTCATGCAGAAAGGGAAATCGATGTGGGGTTTTCCCTCGCGCCAACTGCAAAATCGGAAAAAATGGTGAGGGGACAAGGGGAGGAACTTGGTGTCCGCCCCTGCACCGAGGGGGATGGTCCATGCGCCCTCATGGCGCACGTTTTCAATCGGGTTTTTAAAAAGGGTTTCCCTGAGTTTTCCCAACCATTTTTTTCAGAACATTTAAAAAAATTTGGGGGGCCGGGGAAAACTGTGCATGCACTTTATCCATTCTTTTACAAAGGCCAGGAACACCCCCCTGGGAGTTGCAGCGGCAAAACGGCCCCCCCCAAACACGCTTGAATGCGATGTTTCCCCCCCCGCTGGAATTCCGGGCCTGCCCCAGTTGGGGAACCACTGTATGAACAGAGAAAGGCCTTAAAGGATTTTTTAAAATTGTTTTCCAGGCAAAAGAAGTCACCCCTTTTGTAACTTTGATGTAGCCAGTGGCGCTCATGCGTGACACCTGCCGTTTGTTTGGGCCCTTCGAGGAGGCCACGTTATTTGTCAGTCGCCCCGGGATACGGGATGAATAAGTCATTCCATGCTTCATGTCCCGGGGAAAAGATGCTGAAAAAATTGTCTGGGCAGGGGGCTGGAGATTTTGGGCTTTAAACTCGGGCCACATGAGTCCGGTGGGGACTGAAAAAAGGAGGAAAGGGGGAGGAGGAGGACATTGGGGGGCAGAAAACCCTTGTCGGGGGAAATGAGTGGGGTTTTCTACCCCGGTGAAGAGAGGAGGGCAGGAGCAGCTGGAGGAGGTGGGGTGGGGATAGGAAGACGAGGCAGATGACCCCCAAAACAACGTGGCAGTATACTTTGGGAAAAGGGGGGCAGGGGGCCCCTCGGAGTCACTTGTGCAGATGTCCCGCCCGATGCTTATTTTTCCTGGCTTGTGACAGCCCAAAAAGTCAGCATCCCGGGAGGGGGGTTGACTTCTGGCTCCCACCCTATTGGACCCGCCTTTCCGGTCCCCAAAAAAGGGGGCCTTTTTCCCAGCTATTTAGAAGGGAAAAGGGGGGGGGGGGGGGGCAAAACTCAAATTTCTTTAGGGAAATCCTCCGTAAATCAGTTGGGCCCCTGCCCATGTGGGGCATTTGTCCCCCCTCCCGACAGGTTTTGGGGGGCCCCGGGGGGTTTTCCCCAGCGCTCACGTAATACTGCCGCGGCGGGTGGGGGAAAGGGGGGGGGGGGGTTGGGCAGTTTCCAGTCCTTTGCGGAACCTTAAATCTGGAGTCACTAATGAGCCCGCTTCCTTCACCGCCTAGTGAGGGGGCGTCACCAGAGCAGCAGAGCAGGAAGGGGGCATTCCCCGAACCCAAAAGGTTTGGCCTCCCGGGGCAGCACTCTGCCACCCCAGTTAGAGATCGCTGGGGGCTACTGGGGGAGCCAAATGGATGGGGTTGGGCCCCAACTTGCCGGTTTGCAGTGGAGAAGCTGTCCCGCCCGGCCCGTAGTGTGGCCAACAGAGGGGTGTTTGTGCGGCGGGGGCCTCGTTACCCAAGGGAACCCCCTTGGCCCGGGGAAAAGTTTAACGAATGACCTTTGTCAAGGAATTTTTAAGCGGGGTGGATCGGCCCCGGATTTCCACCCCAATGCCCTTTGGCGTCAGTCTGGGTTTTTAAACTAACCGGGTCAGCCCCTATTCTGATGCCGCCCCCCCTGGTTTCCCAAAAATCTGCTGTTTGGGTTTTTCCCTCTGCCTTAAACCCCCGTTTTTCCAGGGATGGTTTTGCCCCACCCCAACACTCTGTTTTATTGTGCCACTCTATGTGTCATGCTGTTTCTGCTGTTTTCTGTTGGGGCCCCTGACTTTCCCCACTGTTTGTCATTGTGCCCTTGGGGGGCCTGGTACTGGGTTTTTCCAAAATCCCGAATGTTTATTGTGCCCCTCCCCGACCCCCTTTCTGTTGCTCCTGTCTTTACCCCCAATCTCTGTAAATTTTGCCCCTGCCTGACCTCAAAGCGGGTTTCCGCGTGACCTCCGCTCTCAGGCATTGTGCCCCCTTGTGGCCTAATTTCTATTTTTTCCACCGGAAAAATTGGGCATTGTTCCCCCTCTTGGAAACCCCATGCTGCTGCGTGAAATCCCGTCGTGCCCCCCACACTGTGTCATTGTGCCACTGGGCGACCTCATGCTGCTGCCGTGGCTGCTGGGCCCTTTCCCCCCACAAATGTGGCCCAATCGTTTTTGCCACCCCCAGAATTTGTCATTGTGCCCCTGTCTTTACCTCATGCTTTTTGATGTGGCTGCTCCCGGGCCCCCCCACCGGGGGCATGGTGACTGTCTGACCTTATGCTGTGCGGGTTGGTCCCGCCGTCCCTCCACACTGTGTCATTGTACCACTCTTTGGCCCCAACCCCTTTTTTTCCAGCTCCGAATTTGTCCCCTTTTGCCAATGCCTTTACCCCATGCGGGTGCCAAACCCTGACCTCCACCTGTTTTCATTGTGCCTCTTGCGGGGCCCCCGGTACCGTTTTGCCCCTCCGAATGTTTATTGTGCCCCTGTTTTGACCTCATGCTGCTGGGGCTGCCCCCGTCACCTCCACCTCTGTCACTAATTTTTGCCCCCTGAGCCTCGTTTGTTTTTTTCCAGCTTTTTTTCTGCCATGACTTTAATTAAAGGTACGTTCCTGTTCAGTTTTTGGGCAGTTTTTCCCCCTTTAAATGCCCAGGGATTTTTTAGTGAAGCCCATTCTAAGGCGGCCCGGGAGTCTTGTGCGTTTTCATACTTAAAAAACAAAAATTTTTATGAAGACCAAACCCAAATCCCCTCTGCATTATTTAAGATGGCCCAACGTTCCAGCACCCTTTCAGGCTCTGGGCAGCCTGGTTTAGGGTGTTTTTTAAGTTTTTTCGTGGCCCAAGTAAATTTTTAAACCCAAACGAATTTTGTCGGAAAATTTGGCGAAAAATTTTTCCCCCAAACCCTATTTTTGAGAAATTTTGCCCATCTCTAATCAGTATAATTTCAGATTTGGTGTTCTTTTTCAATTTTACCCATTTCACCTGTGCTGTTGGTTTAATTAAACCCTTTCAGTTAGTTTCAATACGCAATTTTTATTTAGCAAGGTTGTTTTTTTGCCAAAAAAATTTCCCCTGTATTGTACGAAAACATCACAGTTTCGGGGGTTTTTTTACTTTTTCGCACCCCAGCATTGTTCTTGGACGCAAAAATCTAAGTAAATCTTAAAACTGCAATTTTTATTCACCCAGGTGAATTGAAAAGGGGCAAAAAAATTTCCGTTTTTTTTTACCCAAAAAATAACAGTTGTGTTTTTTTAAATTTTCGCAACCCCGATTGTTTTATTGAAGCAGCATTCGTAAATCTTAAAACTTTCAAATTTTTATTCACCCCAGGTGAAATTTAAAGGTGCCCAAAAATAACCCTTTTTATTTTCAAAACTTTAAAAGTTACGTGTTTTTTGAACTTTTTCAAACCCAGCATTTTTCCTTGGGGCGCAGCATCTAGTAAATCTTAAAACAGCAATTCTATTTTTCAACCCCCAGGTGAATTGAAAGGTGCAAAAAAAATGTTTTTTTATACCCAAAAAAATTTAAAAGTTTCGTGTTTTTTTACTTTTGCACACCCGCAAATTTTTCATTGACGCAGCATCCGTAAATTTTTTAAAAAAGCAATTCTATATTCACCACAGGTGAATTGAAAGGTTTCAAAAAAATAACTTGGATTTTTCGGGAAAAAATAACAGATTTCGACATAAAAAGACTCCTTTCCCGGGGACTTTTTTAAACGGGGGTCCGAAAGGTTTAATGGTCATTCTGCCCGGGCCGGACAAAGTTTTAGTAAATGTCAGTGAAACCCAAAATGGTGGTTTGGGAAAAACTCCCTTTTTTCGGGAAATTTTTAAACTGGGGGGCATGCAGGTTTGGGGCCATGCTTTATTCCGGGGCCCCGGGATATTCAAAGTTTCCCTTCAAGTAAAATTTATGGTTCCCAAAACATACTTTCCTTTGGCCTTTTTAATTTGTGGGTGATGGGGTTTAAGGGTCAGGCTTTTGGTACAAGGAAGGGGGTAGTGAAAGGTTGTGACTTTTTTTCTGTGACTTTTTTTTAACCCAAGTGTGTTGGGCCCAAGATGTTGCCGTATCCATTTGACATTGGGGGATTTTTTAATTTTGCTTAAACCAGGCCTTTTTTTGGGTGGTTTTAAAAATGAAGGTGTTGTTGCTCTCCCCTAGACTTTAAAAGGTCTCGCTCATAATCGACATCACATCGAAAAAACCCTTTTCGTTTTCGGTGGGCTATGATCGATCCTTGCCAAGCAATCGCTCAAACTAGGGCATAAAAAAATAATCCCTGAATCAAATGGATTGATAAAAGTGTCAAAAAGTTTTTTCTCAACCTTTAAAAAGGGCACATGCCCAGATTTCAAAAATGGGGTTCTTTTCAGGGAAAAGGGAAAAAAAAAGATCAGACCGGTTTTAAGGGGGGTTTAAAAAGTTTCAAAACTGTTAAAATAAAGCTTTTTCCAAAAACATTCTGTTTTGATTTTTTTCTTTTTTTTTCCAGGTTTTTTTGGGGGGCAGTTCTTAACCCCCTGCTTGTTTAAAAGGAGGTTTCCTAAGCTTCAGACCTTTCCCCCTCCAAATTTAGAAGCCCTTTTTGGGGATGGGGAAAATTTATCCCTGTTTGTGTTATTTAGTAGCATAAACCCTTTTTTATCTTTTTTTTACGGACTAATTTAACTTTTGAAATTTTACAGGGGTCAGGACCCGCTTAGGGAAGCGGGAGGGGATTTCCCCCGGTCACCGCTAGGACTTGGCGTAACCTACGCCAGAGAGCGGAGTTTAAGGGGCCCCTTGTCTTCACCGGAGCCCGTTGCAAGGCAGGACGGGCTTTGCTGTAGGGAATCCCCCAGGTCGCTACCCCCGACGCAGGACCCAGCGGTGACAGCAGGTAGCGCGGACACGGGGCCGACCGGAGTATGGAACTGAGTAGGCAGAACACTGGAGCGTAGAACCAGAGTAGGCAAGACTGGCTAGGCAGGACTAGCAAGAAACCTTGAGGCTACGGAACCGTCAGAGAGAATGCTAGCAAACGCAGACAACCGTTGCTAACGCAGGGACATCAACAACTGGGCGCTGACGACAGGAAGGGGTATCCCTATAAAGCCCATGCCCAAAGGCCATAGGTGGAAAAGGAACACCAATTAAGTACTGTCCCTTTAAATCCAAGAAGCTGCTCGCGTGCGCCCCTAGTGGCCGGCCGGGATAGTGCAGGCAGAAGCAGAGACTGCCGCACGGCGCTGAAGGAGGAAGCAGGAAGCGATCAGGTGAGTAGCAGTGCAGCACATGCCGGGGCTGGCCGTGCCTGGGGTCGGGTGCCCTGTCCGTGGCACGGGAGGCGCGGACCACAGCGCGCGGCATTAAATATAGCCTTGTGCTCTGCTGCCAAAACTATCCATCTTCAATAATCCTGTAACATGCTCAGCTAGAAATAGTAGAGCTGAAATTTCAGTCACTATTGTAGAACTGCCCACAGCCTGAACAGGAAGTAGGAGTCTGAGGCTAGCTGTAAAACCTCTTTGAAAGGGGTTTTCTAACCATGCTGTTTTACAGAGCCATAATCCATAGTTCTCTATGAGAACTGTGGATTACCGTAAAAACTGGGACGTATCTGGTCCCATATTTTGCGCAGTATGGCGTGAAATATGGGGCGAGATATGTCCCATTTTAAGCCGTGTGAACATAGCCTACCAGTGAAATTTTTGGTCAGACTTTTTGCTTTGTTTTTGTGAGTCTGTACTTTTTTTTTAAATGCCATAAATATATTTTCTTGCCAGTAGTAGCAAAAAACAACAAAAGTCCACCACATGTGAACCTATCATAAGAAGGAGAAAAGCTGTATGTTGCAAAGGTTGTAATTTAAGCCATTTGCTGAGGGATGTGTTGTTGCAGTATATATTCAAATAGACATAATATTTTTTGGTTTGTGCCTTCTCACATTCATAAATATAACTGGAGATAAGTGAATTTCTCAAAAATTAGATTTTCGCAAAAAATCATTTTGAACCAAATTTATTTGCAGCGAATCGCATTAAAAAAAGCTATTTCCTGGCTATGGGAAGCCTGTATGGTGTTGTAGAACATTCTGCCATGCCCAAATATGCACAGGGAGTGTGGTTTAGTATTTGAAACAATGCTGTGTTTTAATATGACACGCAGATGATAGGCGCCGCTCTTAGAATCGCTTCACATTTTACTGTTATGGGTAGTTATGGGGGAAAATTGACCAAATAACTGAACTGGGAATGCAGCCTGACAGGGTAATGTCAGCGCCAGCTAGAAAGAACCAAGCAGAGGGCCAAGATCCCACTATAGCATCAAAGAGCACAATCCTTTTACACCGTCATCAAATGATTCCACAGATTACGACAGAACCTGTTCTGTTAAATGCTGACACATGTAGAGCCCTCCTTACCTACCATCCCCCCACCGAAAGAGTGTGGAGGATGTAAGCAGTAATTTTACGTTGCCATCAATGATCATTTTGCCCTTCCTTTGATCCATCAGTGTCTGCTTTCAATCGAACAATAACCCATCAGTATTGATAAAACCAAAAACACCAGAGATGATGAGTTAATGGGATGTTTGCATGTCTTCTGTGTTTTGTATCCACACCTGCTTTTGGCTACCTAATCATCAAACAATCCTGATGTAAACAAAGGACCATGTCATACTCGCCTTATGGCTTGTCCAAAGACACAATCGGTTGTGTTTCTTCTTTTCATTTCTTCTGACAGATAAAAGAAGGGGAAAAACAAAGTGGCAACGTCATAGAGTGGTGGAGGGTGGAAACAGCATTAGGAAACCACAGGGTGGTCGAGTGCGAGAGTGGTCAATTGGCAGCAGCATGAATGGGCCACAGAGTGGCACAATGACAGATTGTGAAGGTGGAAGCAGCATGAGTAGGCCAGAGAGTGGCGCAATGACAAACTAAGGAGGTGGCAGCAACATGAGTAGGCCACAGAGTGGCATAATGACAAATTGTGGAGGTGGCAGCAACATGAGTAGGCCACAGAGTGATGACAGATTGTGGAGCTGGCAGCAACATGAGCAGACCACAGAGTGGCAAATGACAGATTGTCGAGGTGGTAGCAACATGAGTTGGCCACAAAGTGGCACAATGACATAGTGTGGAGGTGGCAGCAACATGAGTAGGCCACAGAGTGATGACAGATTGTGGAGCTGGCAGCAACATGAGCAGACCACAGAGTGGCAAATGACAGATTGTCGAGGTGGTAGCAACATGAGTTGGCCACAAAGTGGCACAATGACATAGTGTGGAGGTGGCGGCAGCAACAGCAGCAGCATGAGGTCGGAGAGTGGCACAATGACAAATTCAGGAGGTGGCAGCAACGTGAGTAGGCCACAGATTGGCACAATGACACAGTGTGGAGGTGGCAACAGCAGCAGCATCAGGCTGGAGAGTGGCACAATTGAGGATGTGGCGGCAGCATCAGGAATCAATCTTGTTTCCTATCAGAATAGACAAAGTTTTTATATAAGTAGACAAGAAGGCTTTATGCCATAGAGTATGTTTACACAGCGTTTTTGGATCCATAAATGGATCCATTTTGGATCCGAAACTCGCATCCAAAAGCGCTGCATTAGTCGGATTCAAAACTCATCCAACATGCAGGTGCGTATTTGGATGCATTTTGGCTGCTGCAAGATCAGACCCTATAGTTTTAACCCCTTACCGCCGGAGCCAGTTTTGGCCTTCCTGACAGAGCCCTGGTTTTAAAATCTGACATGTGTCACTTTATGTGAGAACAACTTTTTGACATTTTTACCTATCCCAAGTGATTCAGAGATTGTTTTCTCGTGACACATTGTGCTTTAAGTTAGTAATACATTTTGGTCCAAAAAGTCCTTGTTTATTTGTGAAAAATATCAAAATATCATGAAAATTTGCAAAAATTTGCAATTTTCAAAGTTCAAAAATTTCTGCGTGAAATAAAGATAGTTATTCCACTCAAAATAGTTTATAACTAGCATCTACCATATGTCTACTGTAGGTTGGCATCATTTTTTGAATGTTTTTTTTTACCACATTAAGGGGCTTAGAAATATAGTAGTAATTTTTCATATTTTCAAGAAAATTAGCAAAATTGATATTTTAGGGACCAGTCCAGTTCTGACATGGGTTTGAGGGGTCTGCATGTTAGATACCCGAATAAATGACCCCATATAAGAAACTACACCCCTTAAAGTATTTAAAAAAGCATTTAAGAAGTTTGTTGACCCTTTATATATTTCACAGAAATTAAAGCAAAGTGGAGGTAAAATTTCAAAATTTCACTTTTTTTGCAGATTTTCAATATTTATTCATTATTCACTGGAACACAGTAGATGTGACCATGGAAATGCAGCTTAATATTGATTCCTCAGATTCTGATGTTTTCAGAGATATCCCATATGTGGCCCTAGTGCGCTATTTGGCCCAACCAAAAGCCTCAGAAAAGGAGGTGCACCTACTGGACTCTGGGGTCACATTTTCATTACAATTTTATTTAGGCACCATTTTAGGTTTGCGGACACCCTAAGGGGCCAAAACCTAATAAACTCCCCTAAAAAGACCACATATTGGAAACTACACCTTTTACGGACTATATCCAAAGATGCAGTGAGTATATCGACCCCACAGGTGTTTCACAAATTTTTTAGCGTTCGGCTCTGCAAATAAAAAAATAATAATTTCCAAGTGTTTTTATTGTGTAAAACAATATTTATGCATCACTATCTTCTGATAGCCATAACTTTTTAATTTTTCTGTATGCAGAGCTGTGTAAGGACTTTTTTTTTTTTTGCGGGATGAACTGAAGTTTTTAATTGGCACCACTTTGATGTTGATATGAGTTTTTTTATGACTTTTTACTCCATTTTATGTGCTGCAGGATGAACAAAAATTGCAATTCTGTGACTGTTTTTTGGGGAGTTTTTTTACGGCGTTCACCGTACTAGTTAATTAACATGACATATTTATAGGGTGGGTCGTTACGCACGCGGCGATACCAAATATGGGTACTTTATTTATTTTTGATCTTTTTTGGGGTGATAGGCGTTTGTAAAGGGGAAAAGAGCGGGGTACATGTTTTTATTTTATTTTTTGTGTTTTACTTTTTTACAATTTTTTTTTGACATTATCACACATTTTACACTTTAACCCAGGGGGGAATTGTATGAACGATCTGACGATCGTTCATACAATAGGAGATCAGCACACAGCTTATAGCTGTATACTGGGCTCCATGGCAACTGTCAGTCACGCTACCCACACTGCATTGTGGGCATCGTGACGTCATCAGACAACCCGGATGCTGTCATTCAGCATCCGGGCTGTCTGGCAGGAGATCATTAGCGGCGCTGAGCGCCGTTACTGCACTGGGATCGCGGGCAGCAGGAGCTCACTTTGGCCGTGGGGGATGCGACATGATGCCAGCGGTAATATACCGATGGTTCCATGCCGCAGTCTTGCGCGCTCCGCTTGTGTGCGCGCAAGATCGCCATGACGTACCCATACGTCAATTTGCGGGAACCTCTACCCGACCTTGACGTATGGGTACGTCAAATGACGGTAAGGGGTTAAATAGGGCTCCTGATGCGTCTTTCAGATCAAGAATTTGCTGCTATTTGCTAAATACGTGTTTGGGTCCAAAAGACAGATCCAAACACGTATCTAATAAGGTATGGACATACGGACAGAACACGCCATGTGAACATACCCATAAAGTGTATTAAGACTTGAAGCTATCTTCCTGTTGATTATTTAATATTGTGTGTGTTTTATCAAGGTCAGGAATTCATTAGACGTACAGCCAGTGATACCATTGAGAAAAGTAAGGTTCTAGTTACAGGGCTGTCAGCACATTCCTCGTAAAGAAGAGACACAATAGGGGAGTTAAAACAAAATTGTTTCATTTACAGTAAAAAGCTGTAAAAATACAGAGGGCTTTACAGCTTGCCACAGAGAAATCAAAATGCTCACACTGACACCATCCGTTGTTGAGAGCATCTAGGGTGACATGCATGAAGGAAGATGTGTCAAAGTGAATAGTGGAGTCTCATTTTCAGCGTATAATGAGCCTGAATGTATGAAAGTGGTTTTTGTGCATTCATAAATGGTGTGTAAAGTTCGACGCACCTTGCCTATGTGTTAGGCGCATTTTGGAACTTAGGCACATAAGTAATGCGCCTTACATGTATTAAAGTTATAGACAGGCTGGAAATAAGAGAAAAGTCATTAGAATAGCATGTCAGTGAATAGAAACTATGGTACTGATCTTTCTTGGTGGACTAAGGCCCCAGCAAGACCTGTGGTGTGCTGGTTCTTGCCGTATGTAGAATAAAGGGTGAGAACAAAAATATATTTCAAGTTTAATGTAGTCAAAATAAAAATTTTAATAATCTGAACAAAATCATCAGTTGGTTATTTTTGGTAAAATTAGTTTTAGATTCTTTTAATTTTTTTTAAAAAATGTAGGAGATATTTTTATATTTTTGGGATTTTTTTATATTTTTATTTTAATTTTATATGATAAAATTTTTTATGAAATTTAAATAATTTAGTTTTATATAGTTTGATAATTATTAGAAATTACTTTTTATTAACGCCCCTTCATGTTAGGTGCATTAGAAAGTGTTGAGTCTTACAAACAATGCGCCTAACACATTCATTAGGTGCATTAGACATTGTAACCTCCTCAGTTAGATGCATTGTACACCAGAAAAAGGGTAAAAAACCCTTTCATACATGTCACCCTTTATCTTTGCATCAATATTTCAAGTTAAATTCTCAAAAAAAATCTGATTAAATCAAATTCCAGGTTTTTTTAATTACTCTTGTAATTTGAGTATGTTTTACATAATTCTTTTTGAATGTTCACACCTTAATTGTATGTCATTTAAATATTCTTTTCTTACCTGAAGATTACACACTTATACACATACGTTTTGGGATTTACAGAATTATTATTCCATAATAAATATTTTAATACATAGCCTTAAATACTGTAAAAGCTAATTACAAAGTACACAGAAGACAAACCCTATGTGAGCCATTTTATATGTGTAGCATGCCCATAAGGCTAAGGCATTTCTTTAAACACATAACCAATTTGAAGGATAATTTCAGTAAAAATATTCTGGAACTGAAAAATTACACTTTGTCAAAATGCATTTTAGAATTCTCTTCCCCTGGACAGATATTACTGTGATGGCTGCCAAATTGATTTGTGCATTGTTGATGAAGACTGGGTTGCTGCAGGTACCCATGTCTAGTACAGACTACTATGTTCCTTTGTGAACAGCCCTAGAGCCATGAATTTTATGTGATCTTTGTAAAGGCTAACATCTGTCTGCTGTCATTTCAGTAGGATTGATGACAGGCACAAGGAAGAGGAAGAGAATGATTTTTTTTAGCATCTACAAAAACATTAACCAAATTGATAAGGGTCAATACTACAGATTCATTTATGATTTTTTTCCTACATTCTGCTTTTAATAGTCCCGTGTTTTTATACTCAAAGCCATATGAGGTTTACATTTACTTGACTTCATTGATAGAGCACCTGCCTAGCAAGTACAGAAATAAATGTTATGACAGGTGTAAGAACATAATCCTAATGTTATTGGGCAGTACAAGATAAAGCTATCCAAAATGATTACTTTTTATTTTGAATAATATCAAGAAAAGTTAACTGATACAGACAAGTAGCTATTTTTGCATGATGCTCTCTATTTTGGGCTTTGTTGTATAATATGATGAATTTTCTCAACAGATGAGAGTTTTGAAGCTCAGAGATTCATATCACACAAAGAATATAATATTATTATAGTTCCCAAGATAAAAAATGACCTCAGTAGAGTGTAATTGACAGAGGCGTATCTTGCGGTACATAAATTAACAATCATTATAATGCCCAGTTGTGCCCCCCAAGGCATATAAACCTAGGGCGACATATATGTAACTGTCGTCAGTTCTAAATCGCTTTAGATGAGTGTTGAATGCGACAGTATGTATGAAAGTGTCGTACTGGCGTTCATAAATGTGGCGCATCGTAAGTGCACCAGAAAAACTTCAGAGAATTCCTAACAGTCAGCTGGCACCATGCTAAGCAAAAATCTGATTGCCAGTAGGCAAAAATACCAATTCTTTCACAAATAACACAACTAAAGTGATAAAAACTAAATTATGTTAATTGTAAAACTATATCAAATTAAATAATCTAAAATGAATATAACATTTATAATATAAAATCAATACAAAATTATATAATATAATTTATTTTATGCTATACAAATATATGTAATATACATTTATATTATATAAAAATATATAATTCATATAAAATGATATCCTATAAAATTACTATTAAATTTGATAATATCAATGAATTAAAGCAATACAGCATCTAACATAAATCCTGTTCTCAATCAGGTATTTTCGGAGTTATTGTAGTATTTTCAGTGATTACAAACACATCACAGCAGGCTAGGAATAAAATAATTAAATTAGGGAAATTAAAAATATAAAAATCAGAACAAAATTGTATTATTAACATAATTTTTCATTAGAAAATTAAATCAATGAATTGTACTGGTCTTTATAGGCAAGAGGAGACGTAACAGTTCGAATACAAATGTAACAGTTATTGACAGTTATAGCTACCTTTCTCTTACTTACTCTTACTCTTGCTTACAATGTCTTTGCTGCCTTGCATGTAAGGCTGGTTCTTGGAATGATATGCAATTGACATCGTGATTGTAGGTCCACGTACACCATAGCTCATTTTCTTTACTTTAGGTGTTGGCTATTTTCTAGTTCTGGCGCATGCTCCATTCTTGCCAGTGCCATTATTGGGCACTTAACATGTAGTGCGCATGCCTGAACTTTCAGACCATGTGATTTTTGTTTTTTCCGGTTTCTCGGGACAGTGTGTTTCCAGAACTACACGCTGTCGACTTGCTGTGCGCCGCGAACACGCCAAAAGGTGAGTGGAATGTTTTCAATGATTTTAGCGGTATATGTGCATGTAAATAGGCAAGCTGTTATACAATACTTTGCTACGACTTAGGGCACAACGTGCCTGAAATGCTTCAGTGTTTTCGAGGGTTGTCATCTATTTTCTCTTCTGATATGCCTTTTTGGATTTTACGCATTTATGGATATCAATAAATTTTGATT
Organism: Phyllomedusa bahiana; assembly: GCA_025379985.1. Classification (NCBI taxonomy): domain Eukaryota; kingdom Metazoa; phylum Chordata; class Amphibia; order Anura; family Hylidae; genus Phyllomedusa; species Phyllomedusa bahiana. The sequence continues at coordinate 36,814 of JAODAL010038311.1, forward strand.
TTATTGTACATTTTTGGCCATCGTGTGTACGCTGTCCAAACTACATATTCATTCCATATGTACCTTTCCCTTACAACAAGGTAGAGCATTTTTATGTAGTAGAAAGGTAAACATTTCAAAGCATAATTGTCAAAATGTAGGTCAGTGGGTCATCCTTTACTCTAAATATGGCAATAACTGCCACACCCTAGGTCTTGCTGGGACTTCAGGTGTGCCAAGCAAGATCACTACCATAGTCTCTATTCACTAATATGCTAATGACTTTTATTTATTTCAAGCCTGCTGTGATGTGTTTATAATCACTCATAATACTAAAATAACTCTGAAAATACCTGAATGAGAACAGGATTTGTGGTAGATGCTGTATTGGTTTAATTCATTTATATTATTTAATTTAATATTCAATTTATCTAATATAATGTTATATTAATTTTATATTATATAATTTTATAAATTTTTGGATATTATATAATTCTATATTGATTTTTACCATAGTTTCAATGTCATGCTATTCTAACAGCTTTTATTTTATTTCTAGTCTGCTGTGATGTTCTTGTAATCATTGATAATGGTAGATGCTGTTTTGGTTTAATTAATTTCTATTATTTAATTTAATATTATTTTTAGATATTAATTTTTTTTTATATAATTTTATATTTTTGGAAACTATATAATTTTAATATTATTTATTTGTATATATTCTTATATTTATCATAAGTTAGGCTTTATTATTTTAGTGGTATTATGAACTTGGTCTAGCTTGTAGCAACAGTTTTGCACTACATATTGGCATGGCACATTCATAAATGTGTCTTATCGTATGAATCTGGTGTGACATGCCCTACTGAATTGGCACATTCGAAAGTGTCACATCTGTCTCACAATGCGGCAGATTTTGGCATATGACTATTCAGACATTTATCGAACAGGGCTACAAGAGGTTTTTGGGCTCGAAGCACGATAGACAATTAGTTAACCCCGTTCATAGATGTTGCCTATTGCATACCCTCCCCTCCCTGCACTCCATAATCCTTGGGACTATTCCTTCAATTATTTGCTACAATTCAATTCCCTTTAACAGAGGTGGGTTTGACCACTTAGTACCAAAGGGGATTTGTCATCCCTATTTTCAAAACATATTTTTCGTTATGCTTAGGATTAGAGATTGGCGAATCGATTCTAACAATGAAAATTCGTTTAGAATTTTCAGGAAAACTTGGGTTCTGAACGAAGTCGAAGTTTGGGGAACTTAGGGTAAAACGAAGTGTGATTTTGATTAAAAAAATGGCTGCGAGCACATGGCCTACAGGGGGAAAAGCCCCTGGGAGGAAAAGGGGGCATTGCCTCATGACATGTCAGGATAAAGCCAATAGAGACCGGCGGATTCTGTAGTCCCCGCATAAAAGTCCGGGCGCGACCCCGGGGAGCTCCCCTCCCCCACTTACTGATCATAAAGGGTGCTCCCCGCGGCTGATTGTGAAAAGCTCTCACTGGAACTGTTTTTTATACACGTTTTTGTGTTGTGCTCAGCTTGTCTCAGAGACTGTTATTTAAATGTTCTATTTTGATTTTTTGGGTATTGGACTAAATCCCTGTGCGTCCACTCAGCTGCATATAATTCAATACCAAGTGGGATCAAGCCAGTTCCTGTTTTATTCATTTAAAGAAACGCGTTTTACAAACAAATATCACTTCATTTTTGGCGCTCAATTTTTTTGCGCATTTACCCAGGGTTAAAATTTAAACGGTTTTTTTGCTGGTGTGCTGACCCAAGAAAAAGTCATTTTCAAAGCCAAAATTTTTAAATTTTTCCCGTAGCTAATTCACAAGTGAAAAATTAATTACAATTTTATTTCCTTGTTGTGTGCGTTTAAAACACGCTTGTAACACCGGGAAAATACTTTTTTTGGTTGCTCAATTTTTTGCGCATTTACATCCAGGGGTTAATTAAGCGTTGTTTTTTTCTGGTGGCTGACCCCAAGAAACCGCATTTTCAATGCCAAAATATATACTTCTTCTGTAAACATAATTCACAAGTTTAAGGTTAATTTTCAATTGTATCTTTGTTGTGTGGCTAGAAAACACGCAAAAGGAACACGCTACAAAACTACTAGTTTGTGGTTGCCAATTCTTTTGCGCAATTTTCTCCATGTTAATTAAACGTTTTTTTGTGGTGTGTGACCCCCAAAAAACCGTAAATTTTCAACGCCAAAATAAATTTCAATTTTTCCCGTAGCAAATTTTACAAGCAAGGTTTTTTACAATTTTATCTCTTGTTGTGTGGCGAAAAACACCAAAAGGGAACAGCTACAAAGCTACTAGTTTGTGGTTGCTCATTTCTTTTGCGTAATTTACATCCAGGGGGTTAATTTAAATGTTGTTTTGTGGTGTGCTGACAGTGTTGAGCGATTACGTTGGGTACGACTGGGGAAATTTTGAAGTCGGGCCCCCATCGATAAGGTTTTTTTGATAGGAGCAGTCGATTATGAGCGATGACCATTAAAGTCTATGGGAAAGGGAACAACACCTTATTTTACACCCAAAAAGGGGGGGAGAAGC
>JAODAL010038312.1:0-39372 GCA_025379985.1 Phyllomedusa bahiana
CCCTTTTAAAATTTTTAGGTTATGTTCACACAACATTTTGGGATACGTTTTCGGATCCGTGTTGGATCCTCACATGCTTGGATGCAGCAGGATCGCACCCTATCCTTTTAAAAAGGGCTTCTGCTGCGTCTTTCGGACCAAGAGCTGATATGTTAATTCTTGGAACAGATCCGAAAGACGGATCTGAAAGACGCAATGAGACACACATCGGTGATCACTCGTTTGAACCCCGATGTGTGTTTCATATTAAAAGCAATGTAAATCACACTGCTATTTGTTAGTTGCGTGTTTGGGTCCGTTTGGGGTCTGACAGACAGATCCAAACACGCAGCTAAAAGCGTATGTAAACACGGAGTCAACACGCTGCATGGACATACCCTAAATCAGGCATACTCAAACTGCGGCCTTCCAGCTGTTGGGAAACTACAACTCCCATCATGCATTTATATAATCTATAAACAGTGGGATTGATGGGAGTTGTAGTTACCCAACAGCTGGAGGGCCGCAGTTTGAGGATGCCTGCCCTAAATCATGAGTTAGGAATTGCAGAGCTGATATGCCACGGCCAGTTTCTAGTTGGTGCTGCCCTAGGTACCAAGTCTGAATACGCCTTATTTTAGCAGTCGAGCTTCATTTTGTCTTTAAAACTAGATTCATGCGACTTTTTTAATGTACATTTTGGTTCACAAAATGGACGTTTTACACAACTTTTCATGCATGAAATGTATGTAAAATGTCCCATGGGTATGAATGGTGATATGGACCTCTCAGGCACATGCTGCTTTTTTTTTTTTTCGTATGCACGATGAGTTACACAATACATAAAGACATAGGAGTGCATATCTTTTCTGTATGTCACTGGTACCCACTGGGATGCCATGGAAAAGTTATTCCACAGTGAAACCATAATGAACGGTGTGTGGTCGATTTGGACTAAATGTGCTCTATTTCATGTGGATATATACTTTTATTGTAAATAAAATGTATGTCAAAGTAAAATAGAGCAAATGTAGCCCAAAAGAGACCACACATAGGGTACATCCACACATCATATGTAAAATACTGGTCAGATTCTGTTTAAGAATCTGGACGCTACTTTATCGTCGATCAAAGGTTTTGGGGACGCTTTGTGGATTTGCCCGTTCCCCTTAACCAATGTTTGTGTATGCTCCAAGTTTTAAGAAACGCCGTTGCATGAAAAGTTATCCAGCTGATAATCCTTGCAGTGTAGACTACTGAACTGATTTTCTTTTAAAGTCTATGGGGATGGTTTCCTTTAGGTTTTCAGATCATGCCGTGTGGACGAACCCACAGTCCTCTATGGCTCTGCTGTAGTATATTTCAGGATCTCAGTATCCAAACAGATATCTGTACTGCAGCCCTGAAACGTGATATAAAATATCCACCAGCAGGCTGCAACATTCGCTGTAAGGAAATCTGTCTGTTATGTTTAAAGGGGATGTATCGCTTCCTTAGTTCGGCTGACTCACACTGCTCACAGCTTGTCAACTCCTCAAATGCAGGGGCGTTTCTTCCCCTCCCAGCTGTGTGACATCATCCCCCCTTCACTGCTGGCTCCCGAGACTCTTTCCCCCCCCCCCCCCCCCTCTGAGTCCACATGTCACGTGTCTCTCCCTATCAGTCTTAGCTACATACCACAGGCTGCATTCAATCTAGACTCAGCAAGTGATCTCCTCTCACAGCGGGAGATCTGTTACTTTGAATCCAGCTCTGGGAACGGCAACAGATCTGCTTCTATGCAGGAGAGTTAGTCAGGCAGGATCGACACAAATTGTACTGTTTCCTGATTGTGTAAGCCCTTCAGTGTAATTCTGTTTCTTCTGGCTGTGTGCCGGTGAAAATGTGCCTGAGTGAGAGACACAGGAATGCTCGCTCTGTGAATCGACCCGGGGCTGTACAGAATGTAAATGAGCTCTCACTAGTGAAATGCAAAGAGGAGGGATCAGCAGGGATTCGACCAGCACTGGATATCAGTGTAAAAAAAAACACAAAAATAAGGAATACTGTGAATACAAGACAGCTTTGCTAATGACATCCAATTGCAAAGTTACTTGTTTTAACTGTCCCCTTATTCTGAAGACCATTTAATGAAATGATAAAACCCCTTTAATTCTTTAGTCTGTTATCGAGAGTTCAAGATTTTGGTGTCTTCAGCAGACATTTTCCAATAAAACAATAGAGTTTTAGCTCTGAGGATGCTGAACCATTGGACCCTAAAACACAACAAATGTGACTAGTGATAATTATGCCCCTACCCACAACCTAAACAGAAAGTGTGAACCGAAAGCTGGCTGTAAAGTAGCCTAATGAGAAAACTCCTTTAATTACTGTGCTTTCCCCATGCTGGGGGTTTTCCAGCAAGTTGAAATCTGTTCGCTGTCCTTTCTGTTTAAGATGTGGAGATGTTGCTTTTTCTAATTTACCCCTAATGCACGTAAGACCAATTTTCTATGGACATTTTAAAGCTGCAACACCCAGACCTCTCGTGCTTCTTCTAAACTGAATTCAGATCTCATTATATTACTATGGTGATCTATGAACAGTTTATTACAACTGTAGGAAGTTCATCTGCATCCATATGACATCTGAAACTGGCCGTAAATTGGTCAGATTTCACACTGACAGTGATTTTAATGACATATCACTATGCCTCTCCAGCATAAGAAGTGTGGCACGCTGCTAATATTCATCATTAGAGGGGTTGTCTGGTTCATTTTTTATTATTTATATAACGTTAAAGGGGTCTTCTCACTACAATATTTAGCTTTTAACATGTAGGGAAAGGCAAATGTAGACTTTTTCTAAATATATTAATGTTTTGATATTGCCCTGGCCGGAGATGAGAGATTTTATCTGCTCTGAGGGAACACAAGCGTTTCTAGGTTACCGTCCATATTTCCCTTCCCTTAGACAGAAAGCAGGGCATGATGTCCACATGGCAGGATGGAGCAGAGTCTTTATTTCTAAGGGTATGTTCACATGCGCCGCAATTACGGTAATTCATACTCTCAAAGAGAGCTATGAATTACGCATCATCTCCCCAGACATACAATACGATTGTATTGTACGCCGGGGGAGAGTAGTGACATCTCTTCTTCGCGGTGCTTACGCTCCGCTTATAGTGAAAGTAAATGGGGCCGGCTGGGGACTGGCCCCCCGTGCTTTAGAAGTACGCGCTGCAGTACGCCCCAATACACCGTGTGAACCTACCTTAACAAGATTAGATTGTTTACCTTTGAAAAGCACTTATTTTCACTATTTGGAGCTCTGTAGCTTATTGTGCTTTGTGTTTCTTACAGAGTAAATCTAATGCAATCTTTTTTTTTTTTTAACAAGATTTTATTGAGGAACAAATATGGGTTATAATACATTTCACAAGGTATAATCATATAGAAACAATAATTCACTATAAAAGCGAACAATACTGTAACTCAACGTTCATTGTTGGAGTTAAAATTAACTCCTCTTTGCAGGTAGAAAAAACTTTTCCTCTCTTTACATTTAAATAAGATCTACAAAACACTAGATGTCCGTTTGTTTCAGAGAGCGGTGTCCCTGATACTCGTAGAAAGTGTTGTCTTCAATTTCGGACAATTCCATCTGTTTAAATGTATGTAAGATCATATTCCAAAGCGAACAAAGTATAACCAAACTCATAATAAAACACTTCATTCCACCGATACACATAGTCCAAATGTAGGTCACCAAATCCTCATCTCGGGACTCCTATTCTAAGTTACCCTAATTTCAGGTGAGCATATAATTGACCTCAGCTTTTATCCCTAGTGGGCAAGAATCCTATCTGTACTAGTCTCCAAAACCGATGATTTTCATCACTGTCTCTCCAGCCTCCTGGCTATCCTCTATCCATCCCCTTAGCTATTATCCCCAATGCTCAGTCTTCCCAATGACCCCTCCATTTTCTTCAGAAGGTAATATGTGGTAAGTCTAAATGGATTCATTAGGTTCGTGATCTCTGTATCTGAGAGAACTTTTATAATAAACTGTTTCCATGTTTTAATAAATTTTGTGGTGTATCTCTCCTTATCGCCCTCTGCCTCAATTCTATCCATTGTCAAGAAGGTCTTTAAAATATCTGTTCTTTTAGACTAGGAGTTCTATCCTCTAACCAATGTCTTAATATACATTTTTTGGCTGCCAGAAGTGTAAGATGTATTCCTTTGTTGTTTATTGTTGTTTTGTGTTTCCCTGTCTTCCGAGCTCTCCCTTGGGATATAAGAAATATTGTGCAAACCCGGGAGCATCCGTACCCTAAATGCCCATACTGATTCTATAAGGCGAAAACATTTTCCCAATATTTTAACAGCTTTGGGCAATGCCACATACCATGAAAGCAAGTCCGCCCTTTTTCAGTCTACATTTTGGGCACTCTCGTAGTAATGGGCTGGTGCGTCTCTATAGGAATGTCGAAGGCATAAGTGGCCTTATGTGCCATCCTGAACACCATTTTCTCCAGTTTTCATTGACTATTAGGTTTTCTCATTTCCCGCAAGACCTATTTTTAATCTGTTGTCCTGCCTCAGGTCCTCCCAAATTTCAAAGTCCCATGACATGAAGCATTGGTCGCTTGTCGTGTGGAGTGCCCTTTCCCTTATGTGGTAATATAGAGTAGACAAGGGAAGTGTATTTTTTCCTGGTTGCCAAATTAGAGTGTCAAACTCGCCTTTGGTTTCTACTGTCGCCATGTTCCGTCCTTGACTTTTAACAAAAGTGTATACATTGGTGTATTGAAAGATTTGGCTAGGTCAAAATTTTATATTTGGTTCTCACTTCCTCCCAACAAAAAAAACCTATTCTCTGTGGTATGTATTAGGGTCCGATATATATCTTATATTATGCATCCGCCATTCCCATAACATTTGTTTTCTTTTCCCTGCGGAAATTTGGGAGATCCCATAATGGGCATATTTTGATATTTTTCATGGGGAGCCCCATATATTTTTCTTATAGACTTCCACGCAGCCACTGTTTCTCTCAATGTTACACTATGCTTTGCTATATTAGGTAAGTATTTATAAGGGGTATGTAGCAATGCTCTGAGTGAAAAAGCACCCGCTAGTTGCTGTTCTAATGTTATGTTCGAAAAATAGCAGGTTCCATGCAGCCAATCTCTGGCGTGTCATAGCAGAGCCGCTAAATTGTATAGGCGTATGTCCGGTATTTGTAGACCTCCCCCCTTTTTTGTTAGTGTCAATTTTTTATAGGCAATCCGAAGTCTCTTATTTTTTCCATAGAAAAGCTTTTAAAGGCAGTTTTGTATTTTCTTTACATCTTTATGCCGTAATAGCAGAGGGAAGTTCTGGAGTGGGTATAGTATTCGAGAGAAACTCACCATTTCAAAAGGTGAGCCCTTCCGAAAAGTGACAAAGGCAAAGATTTTCCATTTTTCTAGCTCCCCCTATCTTTTCTATCAGCGGGGTGTAATTTAACTGATATAGGGACGATGTATCTTTTCCCATTTTTTATACTCAGATATGTGATATGTGTCTTGTTTATCCCCACCTTTACCTTCATATCTGAGAGGTCAGGAATGTTCCCTAGAAATAACAATTGGCTTGTAGTTATGTTGATCTTGTATCCCATACAGTCTTCAAAAATTCCCAACTCCTTAATAATCGGCTCCAAAAGTTGCTTGGGGAAGCGTATGAAGAGTAGTAAGTCGTCCGCAAACGCACATAACTTAACTTCCTCTGTTCCTACCAAAATGCCTTCATACGTATTGGATGTTAATAAATGGATGACAAGCGGCTCTAATGCTATATTAAAAAGCAAAGGTGACAGAGGGCACCCCTGCCTTGTCCTTCCTTAAGTTTTATGGGTTCTGACAGGAATCCGGGTGTATTGACTCTGGCTTGGGGGGTCCCTATATATACTGCCGTCAGAAAGTCTCTAAATTCCCCATAAATACCCATTCTATCCATGCCTGCATTTAACCAGGGCCATTTGACATTGTCAAATGCCTTTTCCGAATCGAGGGCCAAAAGTGCCAGTGTTTTCTGTTCCCCTTTTGCTAGCGGAAAGGGCATCTTGGACCGCCAACACTGACCTAATGTTAATTACCCCTGACCTCCCCTTGACAAACCCATTTTGCTAAGGGCTAATCAGCTTTGGAAGAAACCGCGCCAATCTATTAGCCATAATTTTTGAGAAGATCTTTGCATCTTGGTTGATTAAAGATATTGGTCTGTAGGAGCCCGGGTCGGACGGATCCTTTCCCTGTTTGGGGAGCACCTTAATATAAGCCGTGTTGTCCGAGGCTAGCATTGTTTTTGTGGCAATAATATTTTCAAATACTTTTTTCAGATCCTCAACTATGTCTGGTACTAGAATTTTATAGAATTCTGAACTCAGGCCATCTGGGCCCGGTGCTTTATGATTCGGGGGGTTTTTTGATAGTATTTTTATCTCCTCAATTGTAAATTGGGACATTTAACAGGGCACGATCTTCCTCTGATAGTGTTGGCAATGTGATCCTGTCCAGGAAAGGTTTAAAAACTCTTTTCCTGGGGATCTATTCCATAGAGTCTCTCATAGAATATCTTGAATATGATATTTATTTCTTTCTGGTTAGGATGCGTTACATTTGCCGAATTTCTCATGGAGTGGATGGTTTTGTGGCCTTTTCTTCCCTTGTGCTATATTGGCTAACAGTTTACCTGACTTGTTTCCGGAATTTGAAGTAATCAGCCAGTTGTCGGGAATTTTTATATTTTTTTCTACCTTCTCTGCAATCTCATATTCTAGCTTCGCTTGCTTCCAAAAACTCTGTTTGTCTTCCACTGACAAAGAGTTAGTGAATTTATTTAATAAGAGCTCCTCATTTGGGATTTTGCCTCTAAGTACTTTTGTGAGCCCTTTTCTTAATCCCTGAGGTGTAACGCTAGTACCCGTCCCCGCAAAACCGCTTTTGCGGTGTCCCAAAACAAGCCTGGGGCGTCACTGTGTTCTTTGTGGTCTCCTGAGTACTCCAACCCCCACCCCCGTAACTTCGACCGGAAGTCCTCGTCCCTTGGGACAGAAAGGCTGGGAACCGCCCAAAAAAAAATCTGTACCTTTTGGATGTGTGGTTTTGCATGGTGAGTGAAACTGGGGCATGATCAGATATTACTATGTCCCAAATTTTAACCTCTGTGACTTTTCTCATAGTGATATCATTTGGGAGAATGTAATCTAGCCTTGACCACGAATTTTGATAGTTAGAAAAGAAGGTGAATTCCCTTCCCACAGGGAAACTTTGTCTCCACGCATACCTGAGGCCATAGACTCTGACAGTTGTTGCAGTAAGGATGGGGTACGGCTTTTCTCCCTAGGTTTTGGTTTTTGCCCCTTTTCCTGTCCTCCCCTGACTCCATAACGCAATTGAAGTCTCCTGCCACTACAATCTGATTTCATTATCCAGCAATATATGGAATTCAGCTCCCTAAAAAAGCTCCTTACAGGATTGTTAGGAGCATAAACATTAAAGAGGCTCAGACGCCCTGCTGGAGTATCCAAAATCACATGTAGAATCCTACCCTCTATGATAGTCTCGTACATTACTAATGTACATTGTGCCTGCCTATTAATAGTATCAAGACTCCTGCCTTGTTTTTCCCACTGCTGGCGATCCCACCACTTCTCCCACCCACATTTTATTCATTCTCTGAATATCTTCTAGTTCAAGTGCGTCTCTTGTAGCATTATTATGCCCCCTAAAATTTTTTTCAAGTGGCGTAGGATCATCCTCCTTTTGTGAGGTGATCTGAGCCCCTTCACATTCCATGTAATAATCCTAGTCATTGGAAGGGTAAAATTTTGTTTCTTAGCTCCCTTTGTTCCCTTGTTTGATTGGCCTCCTGCTGGGATTTTAGCCTACTTCTGCTGTGTATCCTAGACCTGGCATTCTCATTGGAATTGTGTTCGTGGAAAAATCTAGAACTATTCAACTTTTTGAAACCTTTTCTACAACCTAGCCCTATCGGCTTCAACATTTGTTTGTTGGCTTCACTTTTTTCGCACATGCATTTTTCCAGTCCCCCATCCTCCTTCCAGCTAGTCAGGAGTCTCATACAGCTCCACTTCCCCTCCTCCCACCCGACCCCCTTTAACCCTTATATATAAGCTTAGATCTTTCTAGCCCCCTATAGGTCACATTAACCTCCAAAGCAGTTCCACCTATTCAAAATTTTCACAATTTAGACCTTTTGCCCCCCTAAGATATACATTATAACTTGCACATCTATTATAAATGTCACTCATCGTTTTCTTGCGGAGCGGGGAGATAGACCTTGCATTACCGCCTGTTGTTTCCTCGATGGTGACTGGCTGGTGACTAATCCTGTGATATCTGGTGTTCTTCGACCTTTCTAGGTCCCTCTGTTCCTCCAGGCCCTCTTTCTCTGCCGCATCCCTGTTCTGTTTCCATCTCGAATAATGAGCGTTAGCTGCCTCCGTTAAGGAAAACTCAGTCCTGCCTCCTGCCAAAAGATACGCAGAGTTGCGGGGTATTGCAGTGAGAATTTGGGTTTGTTTTTGCACAAGAATCACTGCACACTAGAAAAAGGCCCTCCTTTTTTGGTCACCTCCGCCGAGTAATCAGCAAACTTAAAATGTTATGTCCTTTTATGGCTACTTTTCCCCTTTTTTTTTCTGAAGGCTTGTAAAATAAGTGAAATTTTTTAGCAAAGTCTAAGTAACGCACTATAACCGGCCTCGTCCCGTCAGCCCTTCCCTATTAGGCTGCCCCTCGCCATCCCCATGCGGTGGGCTCCCTTCTACTTAGCAATCTGTAGCCAGTCCTAAAAACTTTCGGGAGTCATGTACAGATTTTTGGTAGCTGGGACTGTGAGATGGACTCCGGCAGCCCAATTATGCGGACATTGGTTACACCTTGAGCGATTTTCAAGGTCCGTCTACCTTGTCTTGCCCGGGATTTGTTGAGTCTCAGGACCTTTATATATATATCGCTTTTCATCCCTAGTATATCTTCCTCTGTATTACTGGTTCTCTGTTCCAGCTCTTTTAACTGGGCAGTGTCAGCACTTATGTCCTCCTGTATCTTTCTCATTGTTTCTGTTACCAGAGTAGTTAAGGATGCTTTGATTTTCTGGTGCTAAATTTAATTGGCTACCTTATGTGCCAAAGTTTGCAATTGGTGGCCAAGCTTTTCTGCCCCTGCCTCCTGGTCACTGCTGTCACTGTCCCCTGATGATGATACTTGCTGTTGAGGTGCGCTACTGCTGCTCCTCGTTGCACGGGGTGGATCAGGCGCCATCTTGAAGAACTCGCGCAGTCGGTCTCTGCACCCCGGGGCTGAGGTAAATATAGATTGGTCCCCGCACTGTTTCGGGCGGTCAGCGGTGGTCCGCTATATGCTGCCAGGTGATCGCTGCTACATACAGCTGCTGCGAGTTCCGTGGGACCAAGGGAATCCCTTGTTTCTCGGGGGTCTGCGCCGGAGCTCCTTCTCCCTGCTGTTTACATGCGCGCGCCGGAACCGGAAGTCCCTTCTATCCCGACAGGAAGGGATATATTTAATGCAATCTTATGTCACTGTCCTACTCCTCTACCTACAGAGGAGCTAAATATACTAATCACTGTTATAGAGCCACCCACAGTCTGACCAGGCAGTGCAATTCTGACTCTATGAAACAGCATGGGGAGAAAACCTGTTTAAGTGATCACGTTCGGATCGGCATCCATTAATACTACAGTCGGTGCGCAGCTACACTACAAAAGTGACAGGCTCCTAACTAGCTCATATGTCCAGTGGGTAATTATCTGTCAGGCATGTGCACTAGTCAGGAGTTCGATGCACTTAGTTCCTCGCCCAAAACCTCGTCCAAACCACATCAAAACTTCGCCTGAAAAACGCTTCTTCAGACAAGGCTTAGATCAGGTTTTGGATCAGGTTTTCGACGAGGTTTTCACCCATACAAATGAATGGCCAGGACGAAAACTGTGCCAAAAATGCACGAAAACCGCGTTACAAACCGCTCCGAAAACCGCGCCTACAACGCGCTTCAAGAATTGACATGACACTTCTTTTTCATTGCTTCCAGAGAAGCGAGTAAAAACCTCGTCATGTGTGAACTACAAGGAGGTTTTACATAGGAATCAATTAAATGAACTGGGGGCGTTTTGGAAGCGTTTTGGACAAGGAAACGCTCCGAAAACCTCGTCCAAAAACGCCGTGTGAACATGCCTTTAAAGTGTAGCCACCCACAAGCTGTAGTAGTAAAGCATGACGTTTCGAATGGAATGTGATCTCTTAGGGACACACAAAAATAACTTGATAACACACTGCATAAAATAAATATAGCCAATAGTAAACCTAATTAGCTAAAAATTAACCAGAGAACCCCTTTAAGAAAGTGATGTATTGTTTAAGTCATTCAAATATTAACAACCAGCTTTGTTCAAATCTATCCATGTTTGGTTCATCCCAAGCCTGAATTTTTTTTCTCTCTTACCCATATCTTTAACCTAGCCCTAATCTAGACTGTAACCTTGACCCTAAATTGGAGTTGGGGATTTTTTTTTATGGGTTTGTATGGGTTACAATACATCCAAGAAATCCACAGTTCCACAAATAAGGAAGGAATAATTCAATGCTACAAATACAAAATCCAAAAATCCTCTAAAAATAACCTTTATTAAATATATTTAAAACACAAATCCCATAGACAATAACCTCTTAGGACAATCAGATCCCATCCATAAATCCACAAGGTGGGTATTCAAAACATATAAGGATTTATCTGTCCCTTGACCCTATATTACCCTATGCTAACCCTTAGCGGAGGTCCCTCCCCAAAAAGGGCAACCCTACCCACTAGTCCCTGGTACACCCTAGGTACAAAGTCCCTGTCCCTAATGTGTGTATACTGAAAAACCAGGTATATGGGAGAGAAAAACAGGACAAGGATATTCACACAGTACAGATTCACACAGTACACAGTACAGAGAAACCAAAAGAGAATACACTTAAATTCTGTCAGTATAGTGGTACACATAAGGCCATGTTCACACGGCTTATTCCCGACGGATTTGTGAGCGCAATCTGGCTCACAAATCCGCCGTGAATAAGGGGCGGGGCGGGGCCTGAGCGCGGCGGGGGCGCCGCATCCCGGCCCCATAGACTGTCATTATTTACGGCGCGTACGCGCCGTAAATAATGTGCATATCACTTTCTCCCCCCGCGGCCGAGCGGGGAGGAGCGACGGAATCCACTGTTCTCTATGAGAGCAGTGGATTACCGTAATGACTCCGACGGATTGGCGCCGTACTGCAGCGCAAACCCGGCGCGTTGTAGGGCGCCAATCCGCGACAAAATAAGCCGTGTGAACGAGGCCTAAGGCATACATTATCAATACCAATCTCACCACAAAAAAGGCAAATGTCAAATAAGGATCACCAATTTGTGATCTAGTGACTAAAACTAGCTATTCAAGATATACATACAGTCATAGCCAAAGTTTTGAGAATGACACAAATATATTTTTCACATGATCTGTTGCCCTCTGGTTTTTTATGTGTGTTTGTCAGATGTTTTTATCACATACAGAAATACAAGTGCAATCATATTATGATTAACAAAAGCTTTTATTGACGGTTTAGAATGAGTTAATGCAGCAAGTCAATATTTTGTAGTGTTGACCTTCTTCTTCAGGACCTCTGCAAATCTCCCTGGCATGCTCTCAATCAACTTCGGGACCAAATCCTGACTGATAGCAGTCCAATCTTGCACAATCAATGCTTGCATTTTGTCACAATTTGTTGGTTTTTGTTTGTCCACCCGTCTCTTGATGATTGACCACAAGTTCTCAATGGGATTAAGATCTGGGGAGTTTCAAGGCCATGGACCCAAAATCTCTGTTTTGTTCCCTGAGCCATTTAGTTATCACCTTTGCTTTATGGCAAGGTGTTCCAACATGCTGGAAAAGGCATTGTTGTTTCACCAAATGCCTCTTGACGGTTGGGAGAATTTTCTCTTGGAGGACATTCTGGTCCCAAATTCTTTATTCATGGATGTGTTTTTAGGCAAGACTGTTAGAGAGCCGATTCCATTGGCTGAGAAGCAACCCCACACATGAATGGTTTCTGGATGCTTTACAGTTGAAATAATCACAGCAAAATTTCCTCAGAAACAAATAGTATCTATATGGATTTGGAACAACAAGGCAGTCACTGAAAAAAATCGTAAAACAAATCCAAACTCTAAAAAATAACTTTTAATGTATACCCATAAAAATACGATTACGTATATCAAATCTACTTAGTCAATATATTTTTTTATATATACTATACACACTGTCCCTTTTAAATTTTCCCCTACACTTATCCTCAAATAGACAAGTAAATCGTCCCGATAAGGACGGCCTAGTCTTTGTAGGCTCACCCTATTAAATCACTTTACGTCCCTATCAACCACCCAGAACATTAACATATATACATTTCTGTACAGTGTTTACAGATACATCACTTCAAAATCCAAACACAGTTATCACTATTCCTATAGAGTCCCATATACAGTACTCAAAGGCTCACAGTCCACTGAAAATGAACACTGCAATTTTTCTCTTTCAATTATAGGGTAAATGTCTATATATATTGTCCTGTAGGGAACATAAGATACATTTATAAAAACATCATTCAAGATACATCAAACCTTATCCTCACGCGTTTCCCCCCTCCATATTATGGGGTTCATCAGGAGGATCTCTAGGGGATGTCACACTGACTCAAGATAGTAGCCCTCCTCGATATGCTGATGTTACTATGTCCTGTATCCATCTTAAATAGGTTCAATGACCGCTGTTTACCGCCCTCAGGTGCGCCCCACCACCCCGGGTTCTTCAAAATCGCTACTGCGCAGCGCCAGCAGAGGCGGCACCATGACAACCAGCACCGCTCGGGCCGCGAAAGCGCCGATAGTCGGCGCCACATTGCAAATGCGCATGCGCCGGCAAAAGCCGGCTTCATCACCGGTCAAAATCATCTGCGCACGCGCCCAACCAACGCGCTTTCCCACTCAGACTCTCCACCACATCCATCTCAATTCCAGCAATGTTATATAGGCAAGATGTCCAGTTTATTTTCCCCAAATCATCCAGAGATTGGCGCAGCTCAATACCATAAGTTAAACCTATACCATCAGCGGCAAGCAGCATATAGCTCTCACATCCAAATCACATCCCAATAATTAGATATAAAGTATACATACCACTGGCGGCAACAGTATACAGCTTTATAATTTATATCACAATTCTTGGCGGTTAGATAGAAAACCGTTTCAGTATACCACCCACATATTCCTCTTTGGGGCCCAAATATACCCAAAAGAAGATCTAAAGGAGGATACCTAATAGAGCATAGAAAAACATCATTTGAAAAAATAAATAAATTTACAGATGCATGCAAGAGTATAAATTTCGGGATCAAGAATATATACAATCCCTGAGAAAATTTAAATCATATCCTAATGGCTATTCCTGCCCGATATACCCATCCATTTATATTATGAGCCTACAGGATACCAAAGAAACGTTTGAATATATACACCAGGAGATTTCAAATAAAACAGCCAAAATATAGAGGTTCGTTAAGACCCTCTGGCTGTATCGTTTTTATTATAAAGGTCCACTCTGTTTCCTTACAAAGTAATTTTTTATCAAGATTTCCCTTTCTTAATGTTGAGTTTATCTTCTCCATACACAGGAACATCAACCCGAGGAATCTCCCTCATGCTCCATCCAGATATGCCTGGCAAGAGGGGTGTCACGTCTATGTCGCACATCCCTAAGTGTTCACCTATGGGTTTTTTTAACTGTCTGGTCGTCTTGCCTATTTTATTGTTTGCCACAGCTACAATTACAGAGATAAAAAACTCCTGGTACAGCAATTCATAAAATCACGAATCGCATAGATCTTCCCTGTCACCAAAACTCTTAAACTCCTTGGTCTGGCAGATATACTTGCAAAATTGACATCTTCCGCATCTAAACATTCCCAACGGTTTACGTTCTAACCTTTGTTCCTGTTGGTTTTTGGGTGACGTATAGTGGCTGTGAATCAGCCTATCCCCAATGACCTTCCTCTCTTATGTCACTTGAGGAGTTTTAGAGAGACAATCAGCTAGATCTTTGTCACAATGCAATCTACCCCAATGTCTCCGCAAGATCTTCATTACATCATTGTTTCGGTTGTCATATGTGCCTATTATCCTAAAATGGGTTTCCTCATCTCTTGGTCCCCTCGGGTTCAACAGATGGTTCCTGTCACTCCTAAGTGCATTCTTAAATGCAGGTTTCATACTGGAGGATATTTCCCCCTTTTCCCGGAACCTATCCTGAGGGCATTTGCCTGTTGGTAAAAATCTCTACTCTGGAGCAGTTTCTACGTATACGTAGGTATGAATCTGCCCCAGTATAGAATTTTATTGGTGAACCCTTCCATTTCCTCTCCTATTTTCAAATGATGTTTTTCTATGCTCTATTAGGTATCCCTCCCTTTTGATCTTCTTGTGGGTATATTTGGGCCCCAAAGAGAATATGTGGGTGGTTTTAAATGAAACGTTTTTCTATCTAAACCCCCAAGAAATGTGATAAAATATATAAGCTGTATACTGTTTGCCACCAGTGGTATGTATACTTTATATCTAATTAATTGGGGGTTGGATTTGGATGTGAGAGCTATATGCTGCTTGCCGCTGATGGTATAGGTTTAACTTATGGTATTGAGCTGCGCCAATCTCTGGATGAATGGAGAAATAGAACTGGACATCTTGCCCTATATAACATTTTCTGAGAATTGGGGATGGATGTGGTGGGAGAGTCTGAGTGGGTCGCGCGTTGGTGGGCGCGTGCGCAGATGATTTTGACCGGTGATGATGCCGGCTTTTGCCGGCGCATGCGCAGTAGCAATGTGATGCCGAGCTATCGGCACATGCGCGGCTGAGCTGTGCTGGTTGTCATGGTGCTGCTGGCGCATGCGCAGTAGCGACCTGAAGATGCCGAGTAATCGGTGCGTGCGCGGCTGAACGGCGCTGGTTGCCATGACGCCGCCTAACGCCGACGCATGCGCAGTAGCGAATTTGAAGCGCCGAGTGGTGAGCGCACCTGAAGGCGGTAAACAGCGGTCATTGAACCTATTTAAAATGGGATACAGGGGCATAGTAAATCAGCATATCGAGGAGACTACTATCTTGAGTCAGTGTGACGTCCCTAGGAGATCCTCCTGATGAACCCCATAAATGGAGGGGGGAAAACGCGTCGAGGATAAGGTTTGATGTATCTTGAGATGAGTTGGATAAATTTATCTAATGTTCCCTACACGGACGATATATATAGACATTACCCTATAAATTGAAAGAGAAAATTGCAGTGTTCATATCAGGGGAACTGTGAGCCTTTGAGTACTGTATATGGGACTCTATAGGAAATAGTGATAACTGTGTTTGGATTTTGAATTGATGTATCTTTAAAAAACGTACAGAAATGTATATATGTTAATGTTTCTGGGGGTTGATAGGGACGTTAAAGTGATTTAATAGGGTGAGCCTACAAAGACTAGGGCCCTCCTTATCGGGACGATTACTTTGGTCTATTTGAGGATAAGTGTAGGGAAATTAGATGGGACAGTTTTGTAAAATGGGATATATAAAAAATATATTGACTAAGGTAGATTAGATATACGTAATCGATTTTTATGGGTATACATTAAAAGTTATATTTTAGAGTTTGGATTTGTTTAGGATTTTTTCAGTGACTGCCATGCTTTACAGTTGGCATGAGACAAGACTGGTGGTATCGCTCACCTTGTCTTCTCCGAACAAGCTGTTTTCCAGATGTTCCAAACATTCGGACAGGGGATTCATCAGAGAAAATGACTTTACCCCCCGTCCTCACAGTCCACTCCCTGTACCTTTGGCAGAATATCAGTCTGTCCTGATGTTTTTTCTGGAGAGAAGTGCTTCTTTTTCTGCCCTCCTTGACACCAGGCCTTGCTCCATGAGTCTCTGCCTCACACCTGGGCCCGCTGCCATTTCCCGAGGGAAGCTCTGCACTGCTGGCAGCCCGATTCCGAAGCTGAAACACTTTTAAGAGACGGTCCTGGCGCTTGCTGGTCTTTCTTGGGCGCCCTGGAGCCTTTTTGGCAACAATGGAAGCTCTCTCCTTAAATTCCTTGATGATGGGATAGAATGTTGACTGGGTGCAATCTTTCTAGCTGCGTACTCTTCCCTGTTAGGCCAGTTTTGTGCAGTGCAATGATAAACTGCACGTGTTTCTTTAGAGATAACCATGGTTAACAGAAGAGAAAAAATGATGCCAAGCACCAGCCTCCTTTTAAAGTGTCCAGTGGTGTGATTCTTGACAGTTTGATCCCAGCCCTGTCCTCACCAACACCCACACCTGTTTTAATGGAGCAATCACTGAAACAATGTTAGCTGGTCCTTTTAAGGCAGGCCTGCAAGAAGTTGAAATGTGTTTTGGGGGAAAAGTTCATTTTCTAGGCAACTATTGACTTTGCAATTAATTGCTGTTAAGCTGATCACTCTTTATAACATTCTGGAGTATTTTGCAAATTGCCCATTATAAAACCTGATGCAGTAGACTTTGTAAAAATTAACATTTGTATCATTTCAAAACTTTTGGCCATGACTGTAGATCAACAGGATATATAAGTTCATCCCCCCAGCAGGACTCGTGAATGGGGTACTGTAATGAGATGTAAATTAAAGCCATAGTAAAATAGCTACATAGTCATCTATAAATATATCCCACAATTACTAAATCCAAGATGTTAGCCACATACAAACAAATCCAGGCAGATCAATAACATTTGCCTAAATACATAGTACCTGCGTAATGCATGAAATGGTCAGAACAGATGCGTCCACAAGAGCAGTGATGTCCCGCTGTGCATGGGTAGGTGTCCCAAAAACATGTATGGGTTAACTTACCTGTTTCTCAGCGCTTTTGACTCTGTGACTTAAATTCCATTTGACATCACAACCAGTTCAACACCACATTTGGTAACCTACGTGATGTTGAACTGAAATGGACGTCCATCTAATTTTGGAAACACTTTCTTAAATGTTTCGAAAGCATACACGGCCGGGTTCACTATGGGAGACACCTCGTTACCTCTTAAGTTCCTGTCATTTTTCAATAGAACGCTAACCTGATAGTGATTGTAAACAGTTACTTTTTATTAGCAAAATGCAATCTCAATATAACAAAAACTTGTAAAAATACTTGCGTTGTACGCAGGGCTGTGGAGTCGGCAAGACAAAACTCCGACTCCTCAATTTCCCAAACCTCTGACTCCTGACTCCCTCATACACGGCGCATGTTTAAGTGATAACTTTACTGTAGTAAAATGGTAACATCAGGCTGTTTATCACCTTATGATACAATAATCAAGCTATTTAGGTAGAACAGACACTGATAGGAAAAAGGGTAATAATGTTTTGTGGGCAGAGTTGAAGAAAAAGCTGTTTTTTGTATCCAAGTCCAGTCTGCACCAACATTGGGAATGTGTAGAAGAGACCTGGGATCAGATTTTGGTCAAGATATGCTTGAATCTGATCCAGAGCCCAGAAGGATTCAGGGAGAGCTGAAAACCAAAAGGTGGATTTCCCAAATACTAACAAAATAATAGAAATTAACATTTTGATTTTTAGGAGCAACACAAAAAAATTGTAAATATGCAAACGTGGGGAACATTTGTGAAGTCTCTGAATTTATTCTAAGAAATAGTATTGCCTCTGTCAGATCCTGCATAGATGACCCCACATTTGATCTTGTTATTTCCAGGCTAGAGAACGGCCTCTCTTCACTAAATTGGTTTGGGGGCAAAGCGCTGACCACAGGGGCAACAGCTCTAACAATGATAGGATATAAAGGAATTGCATCAGGCACAGTCAGTTTTCATGAATTTTTGAACTCTCTTCTTTTAAAGCAGGTGAAAAATTTTACTGAAAATCTGTTTGTCATGGGAGCAGAATCTTTTCCCCTGGGGCAGAGCTTTGCCTGCTCCATGTCATCAATTACACTCCTCATGTGATAAGGTTGAAGATATGGGAGTAGCACTGGCCGGACCCAATTCAGCTTGCTCTTTGCACTGCATCAAACTAACTGGGCCAACTTATTATATATTTTGGAAGTTGGAGTCGGTCAATTTTATGACGACTCCGACTCCTGCAAAATAGGCTCCAACTCCACGACTCCACAGCCCTGGATGTACGCTAGTAGAAGTTCGTGTGTGTGGACTGCTGTCTAGTCTGCGGCTAACTCCAGCTACCTATATGGACTAAAAGTTTGCACTTTACTATTGTGCTGATGCTACTGTACATCGCAAGTATTTTTACAGTCTTTTGCTATATTTGAATTGCATTTTGTTAATAAAAAGTAATTGTTAAAAATCACTATCAGGTTCACATTCCATTGAAAAAAAGACTGAAAATTACGTCAGAAAGACAGTGTCACAAGAATGGAAGTGCTGTAAAATGGATAGGTTAACCAATTCATACCCAGTTAACTAAAAGAAAACACAGAAAAATGGGACATTATTTACTTAAAATCACAGCAACATGGCCAGACTCGCAGCAAAATGGCAGTACACAGGAGAAGTACATAGAAGTTGCATGTGTGCAAAATACTGATGAACAATCATTTACACACATTGGATAAGAACCAGTTCACACCAGTTAGCAGAAAAGCCACAATACCATACAGGGTAGATTGCTCAAGTGCAAAAATACTGCTAAAAAACCACTCACACGCCTACTATCTATGAGGTGTGTGACTTCCAGTATTACAATGCCACATAGATAAAGATTATATAGAGTGCTATGTAGCTCTAGGGCTTTTATTGCTTCCTTCTGTGAATGTTTTTATCCTCCCATTGTGCATTGAGTATGGGCGTGTTTCTGTGATTCTAGTTACAAAAGATAAAAAACAGCACTCTTCCCTCCCACTGCATGGGTTCCCTTGATGAAGGATAACTGAGCCGAAACATCGGCCCGTGGGACTAGAACTGTGCTCCTACTATACATATTGCATTATAGGGAGAGTTGAACTTCTGAACTTTCTCATCAAGATCTCAAGGTGTGCTGTGGATTCTCTATTTAAAAGATAAAAAAAATACCCTTAATTAAGTGTCATGGTTAAGCTAGGTTCACACTACATTTTTAACATATAGTATAGGGAAACATGTTTTTTTTTATTTTAAACCATATGCCTAAAAATATATCAAATGTGTTTAAAAAATGTGTCAAATGTATAGGGGTACATTAGCAAATGTTTGCATTTTTTTGTTAAAAGCATGTTCTATCCTCATGTGATGATTTCTGATGAAAAATACATACAAAAACTTATATTTTTGATACATGCAAACATATACCATTAAAGGGAACCTGTCACAGAGGTTATGCCCCCCTTGCTGAGGGCAGCACAAGCTAGTGACAGACCTGCTGTTTCCAGCACTGTGTCCCTTTTTCTGTAAGATGCAGCAGTTTTAGACATTTAACCCCGTCAAAATCTATTCATGACGAGCAGGTGTTAGAGCTCTGCCCGACCAAAGGCTAGCCCCGCCCACTTGACATTATTGATTCACATGCTTCTACCTATTCAAATATAATAGGTTTATCAGTTTAGGTTGGGCGGAGCTAGCCTCTAGTGGGCGGAGTATGAAAAAAACTGACTCTATAATGACTCTTCGAAATGACTCTTCTGGCTGAGAAACTGCAGAATTTATGAGCATATAAATACCACACAACTCTCTGCATCTTAGATAAACGCGGACACCTGCACTGGAACAGCTTTTCTGTCACTAGCCTTGTTCTGCCCTCTAGCCATGGGGCACAAATCTATGTGTGACAGGTTTCTCGTTAAAGGGGATTTTGCCACGAAGATAAAATTGCCAGTGGGAAAGTTTGTAAATTAAAAATACAGAAAACATTTTTACAACCAACCGTTCATGCTTATTAAAAATATTGCACCGTTTTTGTCTTAGCTGCTCCTTTAGTATTCCATTTTTTACAGCTCGTCTCCAGAGGATACGACCATACTGGCTGATACGCTTCTCGACAGATCCTGGTCGCACACATGCTCAGTTTCACATCACCTCACCTATCAGCACAACTGAGTGTTCAAACCCAAGGTGCTGGTCATTCCACCTCCCGTCCTCTGTGCCTCGTTAGTTAATTAGTCCACACAGCGCAAAGTAAACATAAAAAAAAGAAACCTCAATGAGGTATGTGCATTGATAAAGAGAAAAAAATTCCACAAGTTTTAGGTTCCTGCATGGATTTTGAACCGAGGACCCTTGTATGCCTTGGAGCAAAAGATTTAACCCTCTGAGCGTACAATGTACTACTTACCGTTCTATACATAAACAGACCTTTCTTTGAAAAAAGAAGAAGGAAAGGCCTTGGTGAGGTCAGTCCTTGCACTGTTCACAAGATAGTGCATTTCCAAACAAATCACACACGGCCCCCTATCTAAGCACAACAGAGCTGAAGACTGATGCAGGAGGTATGGAAATGAGATAGTGGCAAAACCCCTTTAAGTTTGAGTATATTACTCATAGACTTCAATGCAAAAAAAATAAACAAAACTGTATCATAACCAGGGGTGTTGCTAGGGTCCTAAAACATCTGGAGCTTCAGCCCTTTGGATTTCATTTCACAGTAGGGTTGGGTTCACACAACATATTTCACAGCATATGATCTGCAGCATGTATTTTTACAGTTAAAAACACATGTTCCTGTCACTAATTTTCTGTCATGATAACTTCTTTTAGCCACAACTTGTCTTTACAGAATTTAACACACAAACATCTTAGAATCTCTACTTTTTCAGCACCTTCCTTCCCATTCTTTGCCTCTGTACAAACTCCCCTTAGGGTTGTAGCTGGAGATTATGTAGTGATAGGTGGAGGCTGTATTTTGCGTTGGCATTAGGCCATATAACACAATGGTTGCAGGGAGGAGCAGAAAGGGCGGTACGGGCCACAGCTAACTGGAACAATCTGGATATATAGGTGCACCCTCAGAATGTGGTGATATAGATTCTGCCAGAAGTTTCGTGATATGTGGCCCTATACATCCTCCCTGCAATACGGTACAGTCCCCTTTGAAGAAAAGCACCCCCAAAGTATGATGTTTCCACCCCCATGCTTCACGGTTGTTCTCGTCCTTCTTCCTCCAAACAAGGCGAGTAGAGTTGATACCAAAAAGTTCTCATCTGACCACATGACCTTCTAACATTACTCCTCTGGATCATGCAGATGGTCATTGGTGAACTTCAAAAGGGCCTGGACATTTGCTGGCGTGAGCAGGGGGACCCTTGCATGCCCTGCAGTATTTTAATATATGATGGCATAGTATGTTACTAATGGTAATCTGTGAGACTGTGCTCCTAGCTCTATTCCAGTCATTGGCCATGGTGGAGAGGTTGGAGTGTAAAAAAAAAATATAAAAAAAATGATAGACATCTCCATTCTTTGTAGGTGGGAAAACTTGCAAAATCGCCAGTGTATCAGATCCTTATTTTCCCCACTGTAGGTACCCTCCCAGTAGGTAGGTGTACATGTGACCCTGCAGTGAGTAGGTATATAGGTGACACCAAAGTAGGTAGAGATACAGGTTCCTCTTCATAAGTAGTTCTATAGGTGACTCCTCCCCATAAGATAGATATACAAGTGCCCCCTTGGTAGCTAGTTTGGCAAAATTACAAAATGGTACTCTCCCTGTTCTACCGCAGAACGTCTCTCAAATTGTTTCTATTTACTGCATTGTGAAGACATACATGGTACCTGCGTCATGACGACATAATGGCGCCTGCATCGTGACGCAACTCACAGGTCATGAAGACTAAGGTACAGTATCTTAGGCATTGTAGCATAGATGAGTCAGAGGTACTGTGGCATGATGTAGTTTTATTAGCACAGCTCACTCTGTCAAGAGTTGGTGGTGGGGCGGGGAGCAGATGGCCTCCCGCCCCAGTGTAATCTTCCTCTGGATGTGCATACAGTTGAGGAGGTCTGTGTGTGGGGCCCACTGGGAATCTGTCCGGGCCACGTTCGAGGCAGCAGCCATTTTGTCCAGATAGATTGGTCTAGCGATACCCCTGATCATAGCGTACATTTTTTTGCAGGGCAGAATAGCATAGTACACTACACTTTTCTGAACCTGAAAAAAGCAGTATATGGAGGCAAATGGAGTCAAAAAGAGTCAAAGTATTCTCCTTTGACCCATTATAATCTATGGATACGTCAAACTATACATTTTTATACTGTTTTTTGGTATCAAAACTTGTTTGTTTGACATAAACCTTAAACATATGGTGAAACAGCCCATACAGTGTGTATTTATTTTCAATTTTTTTTTTTGTTAATGTCACCAAAAATTGATTTGGGCAAACCTGTATTAAAGTGCCTTGATTTTCTTCAAACTTGACTTTAATCCAAATCCAATGTACATCGTCATTTGCAGCATTGCAGTGCCCAATTATTGGCCCATTGGCACAGGAATATAAACTCTTCTGTAACAGGCTTTAGGCCAAATTCACAAACTAAAACCTATTTCTATTATGGTGACGTACGGTGAATTGAAGTTCTAAAAGGTCTATTTGCCATTACCTGTGTTGAGGCTTGCTGTAGATTTTAAAACCTATAGGTGGTCCCTACAAGAAATATGGTGAAAAGCTGTGTAATGTAAACCCCCTCAAAAGCAAAGGAGAACTCCCACCATCTAGAGAAAAAAAGGATAACTCTTCAGAGGCGACAAGCCTTCTTTGCCGTAAGAACTGTGTAAGAAATATGTGCAATAGCCATGGAGCTGGTCACAGCAAGAACAGATGAGGGCTTAAAAAAGGCTGAAATAGTGAAGCAGACAGCCAATGCTTCTCTTTTGATGCTGCTAGAGGTTGTCTTCCAAATCCACAATAGATTTTACAGATGGAAATATCCCTCATGTGAACATAGTCGTAAATGCTTCACTCCTTGGCAGGTGCCATTGTCACAAGTTAATGTTATACACTCTGCCTGCTGGTATTATTTTATGGCGTCATAAAAATACATTTTATTAGTTAAATAAATTATGATTCTTCTGTCTTAATGTGCTTCTAAAGATGTTAATAGTCCATAGGAACAAACCCCAAACTGACTTCTTGGGTTCGTCTACAAGGCAAGGATTGCCAGTCGGTTTTGGCCGCTGATTTGGATTTTAAAAACTGTCAAAAACCGACTGGAAATCCTTGCTGAGGTTTCAAAACTGCTGCCTTTTCTAAAAATGTGGAACATGTTCATTCTTCTGTTGGATTTCATTTAAGAAAACGCTGGAAAATATATTATTTAAAGAGAACCTGTCATATAGATTATGCCCCCAAGCTGAGACAGCACAAGCTAGTGTAAGACATGCTGTTTCCAGTGCTGTGTCCCTTATTCTGTAAGATGCTGCAGTTTTAGAGTATTTAATACTCAAATCTGCAATTTTCAGCCAGAAGAGGCATCCGAAGAGTCATTTTTTCATACCCCGCCCACCTGAGGATAGCCCCGCCCACCTCAACTGACAACCCTATTATTTGAATAGGTAGAAACATGTGAATAACTGTCAGTGGGCGGGGCTAACACCTGCTCATGAATAACTTTTGGGGGGGTAAATGCTCTAAAACTACAGCATCTTACAGAATAAGGGACACAGTGTTGAAAACAGCAGGTCAGACACTAGCTTGTGCTGCCCTCAGCAAGGGGGGCATAACCTTTGTGACAGGTTCCCTTTAAGTCAATGGGATGGTATAGGCTGGGACGATATGCTAGTATCACGGTTGCGGCATTGGCACAGCCGCATATGCACTTACTTTGTTCTCATTATGATGGTATTAGATAAGATTGAAGTTAATATAATAAGATGAACTAATTAAGGTAACTGATGGTATGGCTATTGTATGTTCTACATTAATGGAGAAGCTGTTGTTTGGGGACAGTTTTTGTTTAAAAGGGGGATGGTGGGTGGGGAAGGGAGAAAAGTGGGGAAAAAATTGTATTTTCACCTGTGATGCATATTTTTGTATGACATTGTTGTTATTTTTTTGGGGGTGAAATAAAAATTATTTAATTCAAAGTCAGTTTTTGCACAGTTTTTGGCATGGATACATGTCCAAAACCCAATACTACTCTGATGCAAAATCTGATAAAAGAACTGGATCCGAAAACCAGTTAAAAATCCTCGGGATTTGTACTGTTCAAATACTACGTCGGAGAGGATTATGAGAAATTCGACGAGTATTTTGTTCTTTGTCATGTGGATACAGCAGGAAGTTCCACAATCCGCATATTTTTCTACTTAGGATTTTGCCGCAAAGCTCTAGTAGATCTGCAGCAAAATCCACATGTGTAATGTTACAAGTTTTATCGACTTTCCATGGATAATTAGCAGTGCAGATTTTTACCATGGATTTCATCCCTTTCACTGTAGCAGGGGAAAATCTGAGGTAAATCTGCAGTGGAATTCACAGTAAAGTTTTTTTTTATTGTGGATTGGTGATGAAAAAATGTAGTGAGTATCTCCCCGCCTCTTAATAGTGGACCAGGGAATGCTGGTGATTTCTTTTTTCCTTGCAATATTGATTTTCTTGCAGGTTATTCAACAGACCCTGAATCGTCCTCCGAGCTCTGCAGCCCAATATCTTCAGCAAATGTATGCAGCCCAGCAGCAACATCTGATGCTGCAGACAGCAGCACTGCAACAGCAGCATCTGAGCAACACTCAACTTCAGAGCTTGGCCTCCGTTCAACAGGTACTAGAGGGTGCTTGAAATTTTTTTTTTTAACAGATACTGAACTTTATTAACCCCTTAAGCCCCATGCCTGAAAAGTAGTTAAAGGGGTTGTCTCACTACAAGGATTGCATTTTATGTTAAAGATCTTTCAAAAACAAGTCACTTTGCAATATATGTCCATTAACAGTGTTCCAACCTAATCCTGTATATCCGGCTCATGTATGGGCTGCAACAGCTCCTCAGGACGCAATTAGCTTCAGACCTTTTACTTCTCATGATAGGCTTCCAGCACTGTTTTCTATAGCTCAGACCTGGCTTTCTACTGCCGCTTAGTGGAAGCCAAGTAAATTACTCCCCTGAAATTCAAAGTGAATCCCAAACCAAGAAAACAGGACTGAGATGAGACGAATCAATGTAGTGATACAACCCCTTTAATGAACCATAACATTTTTTTAGTTTTTGCCTCCTTGAGCATTTCAACAGTCTGGTAATTTTTTTGACTTTTACAATGGTGAAGTTTGAGTGAGTGGCCCTCGTTTTAATTCGAGGGCAAGATGTAACTTTATGGGGAAAAGTTCCAGTTTCACTTATAAATAATATTGCAGAATTAACATTGTTTTTTTTATTTTTTTTTTTATACATTTTTTACAAAGACCATTCACTATTTCACACTTCATAACTTGTTGGATTTAATTCAACAGGTTATAACGTCGTGTGAATACCTAAAAAGTATTGTGTAGTTTTTTTTGTGTGTAATGTAAATGCTCAATTATTTTTTATTAAATTTTTTCTGATTTATTTTTTATTCAATTTCTTTTTTTTTTAATGCCCATGAAGGGAGAATCTGTTTTTACATTAATTTTTTTTTTAAACACTTAGTAATCGCATTAACATATTCAAATAAGCTAATACATTATAATCTGAGTCAACTGACACAGCAGTGTTCAGGACAAGCACACAGGCTGGCCTGATCACTGCTGGATCACACAACAGCTCAGAGGGTGCCACTCTAGGTCCCCAGGGCTGAGACTGTGCACCGTTCCCTCCCCGGCTCTGTCGTGTCTAAACCACGTGTGTTCCGATCACCCGACAGAGCAGGGGAAACCCTTTGATTGCGCTGCAGTATCGCATCCGCCGCAATCAAAGGGTTAAAGCACCGGGTTTGGAGAGTTTCCCCCTGCTACCCGTGCTGAGCAGGAGTAGCTCTGGGATCGGCTGTAGTATACAGCACCGATGCCAGCGCAGCTGCATCTCGGGCTGCGCAAACCCTGAAATCTGCAGCGTTTGCCCGAAAACTCGCTGTAACTAATGACCCGCACCATTAGCAGGCGTCAAAAGACGGTGCGCGGTCGTTAAGGGGTTAAAAAGTTACTGGTATCCTCTTTAAGAAACACTGCACTTCATACACTTTAAAATGCACAAATGACCCGTATGTCACAACACATGGTTAATGTCCAAAGTTTAATAACAGTGGAAATATTATTCACGCTGATGTCACAGATCATGACACAGCGTAAGGGGGTGGTTAGTAAATTACCTGTCAAGACTAATTGCAGATCATAAAGGTGAGCAGATGACATTTTTCTTTATCACACGCTTTATCACTTCCAGCTTTTGTCTTAAAGTGCCACTGGTTCTATGGGAGGCAGTCACCTTCTCCATCTAGGTGTTTCTTGCAGGGTAGCACCAATCACTTATATTTTTTTTTGCATAGCACCTCCATTACTCCTTTGACCGCATTGCTATTAAACTTGAAAGAATCTGTTTCCCTGTAGCCACCGTTTTGAGCCGCTAAAACAAGCAGGAGTATGGTTCCAGTCCGTAGAGTGGTCTCATAATCCAAGTCCTCTGTTAGCACAAGGGTACTGTTTTTAACGAATGCTCACCTGTATCTTGCAAAAGCAACTATATAATAATTTACATTGCACGGATCAATACTATGTTCACACAAGTTGATTTTAATGCCCCAAAGACTTTTTATTGGGATTTTGACATAAAGCTATCTGTAATGTAGTATGCAACAATTTTCTGCTTTATACATGAGAAAAGTCAACCAGAAAAAAAAACGTCTCTTCCGAGCCCTTCTATCCAACACTCTCACCATCTTCAGTTTCTCAAGACTGGGGCACACTGGGCACACGGCATCTTATATCTCTATTTTCTCTTGTCACTCATTCTCCCACTTGGGACTAGAGATTCTTTTGTTACTTTTTTCTTTTTTCACAAACCGCAGTTTTGGCTGCTCACAGTTCTGAGACTTAGAGAACCTGTCACATAGATTTTGCCCCCCTTGCTGAGGAGAGCACAAGCTAGTGACAGACATGCTGTTCCCAGCGCTGTGTCCCTTATTCTGTAAGATGCTGGAGTTTTAGAGCATTTAATGCTCAAATCTTATTCATGAGCAGGTGTAAGCCCCACCCACCCAATGTTAGCCCCGCCCACCTGGCAGTTATTCACGTTTCTACCTATTCAAAGTAATAGGTTAATCAGTTGTGAGGTGGGCGGGGTATGAAAAAAACGGACTCTTTCTGTGACTTTTTTCTGGCTGAAAACTGCAGATTAGACACAAAAATACTCGATAACTACCTGTGCAATCTTTACAGAATAAGGGCCACAGCACTGGAAACAGCATGTCTGACATTAGCTTGTGCTGTGTCCTCAGCAAGGGGGGCATAACCTATGTGACAGGTTCTTTTTAACACAGCCTTAACAGTGTGTCAGACCTGGCTCATTCCACGGCTCAGGTCCCATAGAGATGCTCTTCTTAGCCAGCTTACCAACTATCCCTCCATGGCAACACTAGGCCTTGCTGTGTTTCACCATTGGCACATATAGACCACCGGGTCTCTTCTTTACGTTCAGAAGATCCACCACACAGCTTTCATAGAGGCAAAAATTATACCTGCTTCAGCTCCCAGGCCGCCACCATGCATTGCAGTGAACATGCTTGAGCCAACATCTCCTACAGGCCAACAGGAGGTTCTCAAGGCACCTCATATGGTCTCCTATCATCCTGGAGCCACACTCCTTAATGCACACACCTACACCAGTGGCACCCTTACTGGTCCCACACTGATGTTGACACCTCCTATTTCAAGCTGGAAACTATTATGCTGCTGTGCTGGTATTATGACAGAGTATGGCACTATACTTGCAAGTGGTACACCAGTATAACATGAAAATATCATAGCATATATCTAGCAGCGTATATACACATTTATTTAGCAGTATAAAAACAATAAACATTTTCCTTGGTGGTAGCCCATACTAAGATCATAGTACAACAATGTTTACAGTGTATTACTATACAGGGACAATGTACAAAAAGATGTCACAAGCATAATAAATGAGTCATTGCACACAGGGACATCATTGTGGGGTGCAGTGTGAATGGGTTATGATAGCAGCTGTGGGCCGTCCAAAGGTCTGCCTTAGGTACTAACTGCCTAATTACCTGTTACTGTAACACTGGAATACTAAGTATTAGTGATCAAGTGATCCTTTAGTGGACAAAAAAGTTACATTATTTTAACCCCTTCAGGACCACAATATGTCTTTTATATATAAAATGTAATACGTTTTTTGTGCAAGTTATCTTTAACATGACACTGATGACTGATTTTTCAGATTTTGCCCAGACTGAACCTTGGTTGAAACTAACCTAAACCCCATCTTCTTAGAGATACCACTCTGTGCTTTTATTAGGTCAAAGCTGAAACGTGCGCTAGCTGTGATAAAAAAGACATCTCAGCTGCACCAGGATTCTGACCAAAAGTAAAAGCTTTAGTTTATGCACTGAGTTATACCTTAAACCTTTGATGTGTGTACTCTGTTGGCAGGGATGGCAAAAGACATTGGTGGCTTCTAGTGACGCAGTTGCGCCAGGATTGGAGCTGCAGTTAACGGCTCCGTTCCTAGAGTAGTCTCTGTGCACGGCCAGGATTGGAGGAAGCTTCCAATCCTCGTGATTTAACCCTTAGATTGTTGCGGTCCTGACCGCAGCATCATGAAAGGGGATTCCTTTTTGCTCATTGGGCCGCCGGGATTCCCCGTGCTCGATGGCGCTAAGGGAATGTTTGTACAGTCAGCCCTGGGGACCAAGAGTAGGCCCAGGGCTGTCTGTATAGTAAGTCTGCTGTCAGGGCACACTGTGTGTTGCCCGGACAGCAGCCTGTGTCACAATGACACAGAATGTAATGTATTAGCATTAAAATAAATAAATTAGCATTAAAATCAACAAATGCAAAAAAAACCGAATTATTTGCGTTGCATAAAAAAAGTATATGTATACTCAAACTATGCCCTCAAAGACAACTTCTGCATAAATCAAGTTCTCATACAGCTGTGTGAATGAAAAAATAAAAAAATTACTACTGCTGAAATGCTGGGAGGCAAAGTTGAAAAAGAAAATAGCTGGTTGTTTAAGCCTTTTCAGGCCTGTTGCTGAAGGGGTTAAGCAGATTTGTCAATACTTTTGCTGTCTTAGGGTATGTTCACACGGCATACTTTCGGTTCGCGCTTTGCCACGTACTTACGCTCTAATACAGGCGAGATGCACGCCGAAATTACGGTAATCCATAGTTCTCATAGACATGTCACAGTGATGCTGCTCAGCGCGAGCTCCCGAAGCACACTATGTATTGCGGCACGTACTGTACGTACGCACCGCAATACATTGTGTGAACATAGCCTTATAGGTCAATGTATTACAGCTACAGGTTCTTCTTGATGCCAAAATTTCCCAGATAACATGTTGTGCCATTTGGCTATTAGGCCTCGTTCACACGGCTTATTCTGCCGCGTATTGGCGCGTACTGCGCGCCGGATTTGCGCTTCAGTACGGCGCCAATCCGTCCCTGTCATTACGGTAATCCACTGCGCTCATAGAGAACAGTGGAATCCGTCGCTCCTCCCCGCTCGGCGAATCCCCCCGGGGGGGGGGAGAAAGTGACATGCACATTATTTACGGCGCGGACGCGCCGTAAAAAAATGCATTGTCTATGGGGCCGGGAGCGGCGCCCCCGCCGCGCTCCGGCCCCGCCCCCGTCCCGCCCCTTATTCACGGCGGATTTGTGCGCTCAATACGGCGCACAAATCCGTCGGGAATAAGCCGTGTGAACACGGCCTTAGAAGCACTGAAAGAATACACTGCTATCATAGTTATGAGTCTGCTGCACTTCACCCCCTCAGGGTTATTATTGACAGCCTGCTATGCATGCACATAAACGCATGGTTAGACTACCATCACTGCCCCGTGGGGGGGCACAGAAGGAGCGCTTGCCTTATGATTACAATGCACTCAAAGCTATGGCCCACATTTCTTATGGTAAGTGCATCAAAATTCTGACATATTTTGTGCCAAAATACTGGCGTACATGCTTTACATGACATTTATTGTCTTTTAGATTGTTTCCAGACACTTCTGCTCCTTGTCTAACAAAAAGGGTGAAGGCATGGTAAAAGGGGTGTTGCTTAGTGTGTGACTAATAGGCCGTGTTCACACAGCTTATTCACGGCGGATTTGTGAGCCGGATTGCGCTCGCAAATCCAGCGTGAATAAGGGGCG
Source organism: Phyllomedusa bahiana (assembly GCA_025379985.1). NCBI lineage: Eukaryota > Metazoa > Chordata > Amphibia > Anura > Hylidae > Phyllomedusa > Phyllomedusa bahiana. The sequence continues at coordinate 30,376 of JAODAL010038312.1, forward strand.
GGGCCGGAGCGCGGCGGGGGCGCCGCTCCCGACCCCATAGACAATGCATTTTCTACGGCGCGTACGCGCCGTAAATAATGTGCATGTCACCGTCTCCCCCCGCGGCGGATTCGCCGAGCGGGGAGGAGCGATAGAATCCACTGTTCTCTATGAGAGCAGTGGATTACCGTAATTACTCCGATGGATTGGCGCCGTACTGCAGCGCTAATCCGGCGCGGAGTACGGCGCCAATCCGCGGACAAATAAGCCGTGTGAACGAGGCCATAAAAGGTGTAAAGTTAGACTAGACAGTCTAAACACGTTCCAGATTTATCAACACTATGACAAATGTGGCACATTTTAAGACTGTTTAAGTATTAGACAGTATTGATAAATGTGCCCCTATATGTCTGCTGTATTATTTTAGCACTTCTAACAGCAAATTTTATTTATTTTTTTTTTTTGTGCTATTTTGGGTACATAGAGTACGGAACTGAGGCTTACATAGAGCAGCATGCTCATTTGACACATTCAAGACGATGTGGAGTACAATGTAAATGTCCTATAATTTCGGGGCCACTATTGCTCTGCCTTCTATATTCATCATCAGGACTATTCATTTTATTCTTTGTCTTTAGGCAGGTGTGTCTGGCGACAGGCGGTCTGTTTCCCCTGGTGCTGTTAGCCAGCAGTCCACTGTTCCTCAATCATCTGTAAGTTTCATTGTTCAAGTTTTATTGTCGAATTAACCTTTAAAGCTCTTTGTCTTGCACCATCTTAATAAGGAAGTAACAGGCATCTTAATCAATAATCTAGGGGCAAAATCTGTTCAACTTTAGTTACAGGGAAAATGTATACTTACGTCATGCTTTAAAACACAATGGTTCTTGGTAATTGAGTGTGGTTCCTTTCAGCACAAGTTTGGTTTCATGAGCTTCCACCTCTCGCGTACATGCCTTATATAGCAATGACCAAACTTACGTCATGCAGCTGCTTCACTCCTTGACTTGTGTTCATGAAAGCAGCTTTTTTTATACAATAACTAAATCTTCTTCTTAACTACAGATATTCTAACTAGCTTGTATGCAGAAATGAATAACAAAGTAGTTTGAAGTAAAAAACATACCAGGAAGTTTATTATCGGTACAAGTTAATACAAGAAACTCTGTGATATTTCTTATCAGAGAAAAATTCCTTTTTCTGCACATAAGAGGCTCCTTTCTCACCTATTCCCCCACCTCCTCCTCCAAAACTCTGGAAAAACCTTCTAAAATCCATCTTCTTTTCACAAGCTGACTGAGTAATGAGGTTCAATGTTGCTCACTACTGCTCTATAATGTCCTCCATGCTTTGCAAGATGCGCTGTAAAGATATAGGGAAACAGGATCTCATTTTCGGTGTGTGCAATGTATGGGAGACATCATAGCAGCCAGTCTCTACCCACTAATTGGAAATGAAGCCTGCAGAGGGGAAAACTGGTTAAATATGCCACATACAAGCTAAATAATGGGCAGAAGTAGTGCTACTCCTCATTTACACACATTAGCTGATCCTGAAAAGCTGCTTGAAAGTATAGGTACGCTTTTAATATTTTATAGAAGTGTCTATTACAATAAACATCACTCCATGATAATTGTAACCTACACATGAAAGATTAGCATGAATAAAGCTGTATGAGAAGAAAATGTTCTGTTTTTCGTAGATATAAGCACTTTATCAACGGGTGCTGCTTAGCAAATATGTTATCTTGGTATCTCTGTTTTATATATGTCCCTTATGAAATAAAAAGTCTAAAGCATTTTTTAAAGAGCTCTGCATTGTGCCACTCCTCTGTTTTTTCCTCCTGAAAATGTATAAATAAATTGACAATTAGGAGTTGCCATTCCCCTCGACTATAGAGTGTATATGAAAATACTACAAGGGTGGCGGGCCGTCTGTAAACATATTGTCAATGAGAAGTGGAAGGACACCTACTTCAGAATCGCTCACTCAGCCATATTTGGGTTCAATATCCCCCCTCACCCCAACTGTCCCAACCGCCTCACTGCATGTCCTAAGTGTGACGCCCCTCGAACAGATTTTCAACATAGTATCTGGTCTTGTAACGCTACTGCAGATTTCTGGGATAAATTGGTGAACACTCTCAATTCCTCCTTACAAGCTGATTTAAGCCTTGACCCGGTCCAGCTGTTACTCCACAACCTCCCAAACCATTGTAGTAATCTCCCGCTCCTGCACATCTTTCTATTAACGGCCAAACGATCTCTACTTTCAAAATGGTTGGATTCTAATATCCCCTCAATCCAAGAAGGTATCTGCTCTGTTAAACACCATCTAGAGATGGATAAACTGGACATTATCAGAACCAAAGAGACCCAGTCCTCTAAGTTCTTTAAAAAATAGGGAGAATTTATAAAAACCTTCTACACCTCTGATGAGATCAGGGAAGTCATGAAGCCATTCTTTTACACGTCCTGGTATCTTACTTCCTGTCTAGCGGGTCAACTGGGTCAATTGGAGGTTGGAAATCCACCCACTTGACTCATCTTCATCTACTCGGCTGTGAGAATTGCCTTTTCCTACGAACGCGATTCCCACCTATGGTTCCCACCCGACCTTCTGCAAAGGAACCGTGAGCCTCACTGTATTATATATTATACCTCAACTCTGATTTAGTAATCCCCATCCTGGATAAACCGATTTAGTGTACTAATATGACCCAAGTGCCAGGTTATAGTTTATGGTTTCTTTTTTTCTTTTTTTTTTGGGCTAGCATTCTATTATTTGCCAGTGCATAGAGTCTCAGCTTTACCTCATAATTATGTTAACTCTATTGTCTATATATAGGTTATTTGGTGATTTATATTGTGACGGATATCTCTGTTAACAATTTACTTTTTTTATTCATATGATGACATATATATTTTGTATGTTTTAAGCTGACGCTACCTTGTTTCTCTTGTGCCCAATTTTGTTTATATATTTAAAACTTTGAATAAAAATTATGTTTTAAAAAAAGTGTATATGTACAGATTGTTGTCTTTGAAAAATTATATCTTCAAACCTCCAATTGGCAAAATGGGATGAAACCGATATTGTCCCAGCACTTGACCCAAAAACAGGCCTTTTTCTTATTGATAAAGTATCCAGTGAAAGAGAAGCAACGCGTTACGTGTTTAAAATAACACTTGACGCCCCTTGGCGCAAACAAAGGCGCGTTATATGGAAGCCCAGGACCTTTTGAGTACCTTCCTCAATAGCCATGCGCGCTGGCAAGTCAGGGCCACCCAGAATCGATATTATAGGTGGGGGAATAGGCAGGGAAAGTTGCAGGCTAGCATGACTGCTCAATGGAAGCCGAGGCCGCCAATAGCGGCAGTTAAGTGCCCCGAAACAGGCACCATCCTGAAAGACGCGACAAATATAGAGGAAGCCTTTGTGGCTTATTTTGAGTCCCTATATAGCACCACCCCTTTTGATGCGGACCAGGTCACAGGATTTTTGGATTCAGTTCATACTCCAGGTCTTACCGAGGACCAGCGCTTACAGTTAGAATCGGATATCACCATGGAGGAGGTTTCGGCGGTAATTACCTCATTAGCCAACGGTAAATCGCCAGGGCCCGATGGCTACTCGGCAGAATTTTACAAAATCCTGAAACCCGATATTGTCCCACATCTAACCCAGTTATTCAACGATGTCTATATTCGTTCTATCCCGATAGACTCCTTTTTCGGCTCCAAAATGGTGCTGCTGCTGAAGGACGGGAAGGATCCTACGTCTTTAACGTCATACCGGCCCATATCCCTGCTGAACCAGGATGATAAGCTCCTGGCCAAAATTATTGCAAACCGACTTCAGAAATTTTTGCCTGTCATTTCACATCCCTGCCAGTCGGGTTTTTTCTCTAATCGACATTCGACCAGGAATGTACGGTTGGCTGTGGCGGCAGCGACAGCAGCACAGGACCCTGGCCACCCGGTGTCCATGCTGTTAAGCTTGGACGCGGAAAAGGCCTTTGACAAGGTCTCATGGCCTTTCCTGGCCGCCACGCTGGGGCGGCAGGGGTTTGGGTCTGTGTTCACTTCCTTCCTGTCCCTCATGCAGCAGAACGTGACTATGGCTCTCCTCCTGAATGGGCGAACATCTCCGCTTATTGATCTGTTCCGTGGGGCGAAGCAAGGATGCCCGATTTCACCCATTTTATTTAACCTCTCCATTGACCCCCTTCTGTATCACGTCACTCATTTTCGGGAATTAAGCTAAACGACTGCGAGATAAAGCTGGCGGCCTATGCGGACGACCTGCTACTGATGGTCTCCAACCCCAAAACTACCTTGGCGGCGGTGTTGCAGGATATAAAAGCGAAGGGTGACCTCACGGGGTACAATATAAACATATACAAGAGCGAAGGCCTTCTACTTAGAGGACCGTCGCGTCCATTATGGGCCTCCTCTCACCATATCCGCTGGTGCACTTCCAGCATAAAATATTTAGGTTTCCTCATACCCCGGCACCCCGACAAAATATACACGGAGAATATCTGTAAATATGTAACAGTGCTGCAACACACTCTTAAGAAATGGGCGACCATCCCGCTATCCTTTATGGGACGAGCCAACTTGCTCAAAATGGTGGAGATCCCACGCCTCCTGTATTTGTTTAATATGCTACCAATATATCTTAAACCCAGGGAGGAAAAGCTCATTAACGCCCTTCTTCTGAACTTTATTTGGGGGGGCAAACGGGCGCGCATTCCTCTTCATATTCTTCATCAGCCCAAGCTTCTTGGCGGTCTCGGCTTCCCCAACATCAAGTATTATAACATAGCAGCCCTGGGACGATATCTTGCGGACTGGTGTCAGGCCTCAAATGTATTTACCACAAGCCGGGTGGATGGTCTGTTCATGCTGGATTCCTCTCTTGTAAATTTCTTGCATTTATCTTATGTGGAGCTTCCATCTGATGTCAGGAGTAACGTCCTTCTCATGCCGGTTTGGAGGGCGTGGAAGAAGATCAGAATGCTAAAGGGCCTGTCACCAGACAACTTGCTTTATCAGTCCTTAATCAGAAACCCCCGCTTCCAGGGTGGGTCCTCCCACGGCTCGTTCTGGCGGCTGCATGATATGGATCTGTCCTGTCTCGCACAGTGGGTGGACCCGACTGCTAGACGGACTTATTCACTTCAGGAACTCCAGTTGCAGTTTCCTGACCTTCCAATCCCTTTCTTCGCTTATCTTCAGGCAAGCAGCTTCCTCAACTCCGTCCTCCCACACATTGTGGAGGCAGAATGGAATTCAGATTTTTACAGGACCGTGGTGAGATGCCGACGAGACGCTCTCATCTCTCGGTACTCTATAGATATCTGCTGGGGCGCATTGACTATGCTCAAACCTCCCTGCAACTTTCGCGTTGGGAGCAGGTTGACCCAACCCTGACCCCAGATACTATATTGCGGGCACTTGCAGATTCCTACAAGTTTTCTCCTGCATCTTAATGTATCGAGATGTCTCTTACGGTGGCACAAAATGCCTATCTGACACCTCTCAGGGGACATAGAATGGGGCTGTATACCTCAAGTAAATGCTTCAAGTGCGATACGATGGAAGCTGACCTCTATCATTGCCTCTGGCATTGTTCTAAAATTCAACAGTACTGGGTAGATGTGGCATCTGCAGCGATATCTTGGGCGTACATTTACCCCCACCGCGCAATGGGCCCTTTTTGGGTTTGTGGACGCTGAGGCTGGGTCGTACACTAGAAGGGAGAAGAGGCTTCTGTATGTCTTGTCAACAGCGGCGCAAAAGGCAATTTTGCAGGTGTGGAGCCAGCCCGTGAGCCCTACCAGACAACTTTTCCTCGAAAAGACTTTTTTCTTGCTGAAAATGGACTGGATAGAGGCTTCACAGCGAAAGGAGCAAAAAGTCAAACAGTTTTTTGCCTTATGGCAGACGGTGATAGACACGTTGCCGGCCCCAATTCGGGAAAAGATACGATCCTGCTTTGGAATGACAGGTTGGTACCGGGTTCAACAACTAGGGGGTACTGAGCCAATTGTCCCCCAGGACCCTGGTTCTTGTGTGATCGAGTCAGATATGGAATCCCTACTTTTACTCTAAAATCTGTTTTCCAGGAAAGGTACCCGCTTAAGGTTTAATGCAGCATGGATATGGGGTTAGGTGGCCCTCTCTAAATTAACCGCAAAAGGAGGGAGGGGATGCTGGCGAGGATCTCGGAAGATAGTGGCGGACTTGGGGGAAGTATTGGAGCAGAGTTGTTTGTTTGCCTGATTTCTAGGTTTAATCTTCTGGTTAATAATGTGATTTTCCTAACTTGCCTCCGCGAGTTTCTGCCTGCACCATTTGAACCAATGCCATGGACACTGTGGTTAGTGACTTCTCTGTTATCACTGGGCAGTTCATTCTCATGTTGACTTCTAGTTGGAAAAAAGAAATATGTGAACTGAAGTCTTCACAGCTGATTGCCTGCCTGCGTGCGGAGATGTTAGCCGAAATTTGTTACTACTGCATTCCTTTTTATGTTTTATTCTATTTGAAGACTCGTAATAAAAACAAGTTTAAAAAAATAAATAAATAAATAACACTTGACAAAGCCTGACAAAGTGTTATTTTAAACACCAAACACATTGTTTCATTGGATACCTAAAAACAAAAACACAAGGCCATACTTACAGGTCAATCGCTAGAGAATAGACTAAACCCAGTAGGAAGCAATTTAAGCCTCAGTGCTACTTTGGAAAGATATAACAGGTGCAGATAACTAATAGCTTGCACACCTATCCACTAGGAGGGCAATTGAATAATAATAAACTGCACTTTGGATAAGTACTAGTTCACACCAATATGCAAAAAAGCCACAATATCATACAAGGGGAGACAGCACACGTGCAAAAATACTGATAAGACAACCACTCACACGCCTTCTATGCATGAGGAGGGTGGTTGCTGGTATTATAATTGCATATAGATAAGGCGATACAAAGGGTGCCACTTATACAGATATGTGTGGTACACCATGCTGGCTTACAGCCTATGACGCCTCTACTATTCGATTGGACAGACTGGCCAGCATTTTTTATGTGTCCAACACAAAATACTGACACCCTCTGCTGCTCATTTTTTACACACTGGAAAAATATCAAATACGAGGTATTGATTGATACTGTGGCCACTATATTCACAAGCTTGCAAACCACATCAAGGTTCCCCGTTTTCTTGAGAGTCTCTACACTAACAATTCACAGAAAAATGGGACATTATTTACTCAAAAACACAAACACAAGGCCATACTTACAGCTCAATGGCTTGAGAATATAAGCCCCAGTGCTACTTGGGAGAAATTAAGTAATATCAATTATAAAAAAAGGACCTTTTTTGGGGGGAGTCAAGCTCTGGTACAATATCGTTTTTTGATTCCATGGCGCTGTACATTCGAGGGGGGTTACATACATAACATGTCAAACGAGTACGATGATAGCAATGAATGAATTCCAACTGGCACAACAGAGGGAGAGAGGACCTTGCCCATTAGGGCTTACAATCTACAAGGAGGAGGAGAGAGACAGGAGGAAGGGGGCAGACATGTTTCTGGGGTGGTGTACTGGTGGTGGGGTTATTGTAGGTTAAAGGCAATCCTGAAGAGATGGGTTTTCAGGTTGCTTTTGAACCTGGTGAAGGTGGAGGAGAGTCTGATGTGTTGGTTTTATCTCATTTTGTCGATCGGAAGTTTGAAGACCTCATTCTTCATAGACAATGATCTTCAACTCATCCCTCCTACCCGTGTCCATGGCGGTTAAGTAATATTCCAAGCGGCTAAACAAATGTTTTGGTTCTATGCCCCTTGTGCCTCTATTCCACAACAATTAAAGGTGAGCACAGTATACCTATTTCATACTGTATCAGTTGTTTTTAATATTGCACTAGGAAGCCCTTATTTTCTTTCGCTTTGTCAGATTGTGGAAGTACCTGAAAAAAAGACACTCTTGCCACTGATTGGACTCTTAGGCAGGGTTCACACGGCTTATTCACGGCATAATTGCGGGACGTATTTCGCCCGCAATTAAGGCGTGTGCTCTGCAGCGGGGGAGGGGGGCCTGGCAGCCCTTCAGCCCCCATAGACATTCATCATTCACTGCGCGTATATGGCGTGAATATGACATTTGACATGTCACTTCTCTCCTCGCTCGGCGTATTGTCCGAGCGGGGAGAGGAGACGTAATCCATAGTTCTCTAGGAGAACTGTCGCTTACCGCAATGACTGGGACGTATTTCAGCCCGTAATTCGCGCAATACAGACTTAAATACGTCCCAAAATAAGCCATGTGAACATAGCCTTAGGGTATGTTCACACGGCTTATTTGGACGCGGTTTTCGAAGAGGTTTTCAGAGCGTTTCCGCTCCCAAAACAGCATCAAAACCTCGTCTGAAACACACTTCTTCAGAGGAGGTTTTGGATGCGTTTCTCGGCCAGGTTTTGGATGAGGTACGCGCCCAAAATGTGTCAAAAAACGAGCCTAAAACACGCTTCAATTGACATGAACGAAGAGGAAGTCCAGCTCAAGACCAGGTAGGTAGAAAATATGAAGATAGCCTTTATTCCAAAAGCATTAAAACAGAGTCGACATGACCATGATGTAGTTGTAGTAAGAAAGCGCTAACGCGTTTTGGAAGATTATTCCTTAATCATAGCGTATATTGCATAACAAAGCTTTCCTTTAAATAGACCTATATCCGGTCACATGTGCTAGGAAAAATAACTTTAACCCTTGCACCTTTGGTATATTATTGAATATATAAAATATACGAAATCAAATATATAAAATGTACAAAACCTACAATAACATCAATATTGATAAAAAACATCCTGTCTCTTGTTCATACCTGCCGGATAACGTGAGCCTAATTGGTAGATCCACCATGTCTCCTATTTAATAATTTTTTGTTGTGATCACCACCTCTAACGGGTTTAACACTCTTCCAAAACCCGAAAAAAAAATAA
>JAODAL010038313.1:0-39369 GCA_025379985.1 Phyllomedusa bahiana
GTCACATGAAATGGATTAAAGGGACAAATTAAGGGGGGGGGGAGTTGTCTCGAGGGGGGACCTTCTCCTTGGGTTCCCCCTTATAAACCTTCCCCAATAACCGTCTCCAAAACTTCTCTCGTGGGGTTTTCCCCCCCCCCTTTGGAAATCATCCCCAAACATCGGGCCTTTCCCCCCCCCGTAAAAGGTTTTAAAGGTAAACCTGAAAAACCTACCTCTTTGGATTGCCCATAAACCCCAATTTAAAAATTTTTTGCAATCCCCCCGCCCCCCAAAATTTGCCCCCATTCTGTCTCCCTTTAATTTTCATGTAGAAATTTTAAAACCCTGCGGGCAAAGGGAAATCTCTCCCCCTTTTTACCGTTGTTAGTCATTTTTGTCAAATTTGTAAATTTTTTTTGAAATTGGGTTTTTTTTTTTTTACCCGCCCTGAAACTGTACAAACGCCTGGAATTTCCCCAAAAAAAAAAGGGGGCCCAAAAATAAAAGATCTTTCGTAATCTTGGTTTATAGGTAAAAGACTATTGGGGACCCCCTCTTAAAAAACTTTCTTGGTTTTTATTCAGTTGGGAATTTTCGTTTATTTGTTTAAACTCTTGGGGGGTGAAGCCCAACCCTTTTTGGAGCAAACAGCCAAAAAGCAAAAATTAAAGAAAATTTAAGGTGGATAATACGAACGGTTAAAAAAAGAAACCCCGAAACTTTTCCCCAAAAAAAATTTGGGTGTTAAACCAAAGGGCAAAAATTTTCATGGAAAATGAAAAAAGGAATGCCCCGGGAAACCCCGGGTTTAAAAATGAAAACAAATTAAAAAAGGTGGAATTTTCCCAAAAGGGGTTTTGTCCTTTGCCCCCCAAACTAAAGTTTTTTTTTTTGGCAAATTTATACAACCCGTAAAGGGTTTAGACACAAAAAATTTAAAATACAAAAAAAAATAACAAAAAATAAAATTTTGGGGGTAAAGTTTCCCCAGCAATTTTTTTTTTTTTTTTTTGGGATTAAAAACCCCCTTAAAATTTATGCAAAAAGCCTTGATTAAAGGTTTCAAACCCGGGGGTCTTGAAAACTGTGCGGGGTTACAATTAAAATTTCAAAGACCCATAAGCCTTTCTGGAAGGAAAAATGCGGGCCCCCGTGTTTCGGCTTTGGGGTTTAGGGTTTCAGGTAAAGGGTCCCCCCCAACAGGATAGTCACCCAAAGCTGTTAAAAGATAAACAATGATAAGAGAAAAAGTTTTGGCCCTTAATTAAAGTGCCCCCCTCCTGCTTTCCAAATTATTATGCAAATTAGATTGTGTCAAAAAAGATTTTTTTTTATGTATTCTATTGAATATGGGGGTTTATTTGTTCTGTGTCTTTGGACCTGAAACAATCAAAAAACCCCTTTTGAAAATGTTTCCCTGGTGGGGCCCAATACGGAAATTAAACAAAAAAGGAGTTTCCAAATTTTAAAGTTGTCACATTTTCTGAAATTGGGGGAAAAAAAAGGATCTCTTGTGCTGAAAGCTTAAATGTGCAATTCCCGGGGCAAGGTATAAAACTTTCCCATAATTCACACAAACTTAAACGTCATCATCGTATAGTCAAGAGATTTGTGTCTGATTCTGAACACAGACACGTTTGTGCAGATAAAGGCAAAAAGAGGTTTCTGCCAGACAAATTTGTCAGGGAGCAGCTGCTCAAAAACCATTACAAAGCAGCAAACAGGTATTTGAAGCTGCTGTCCCTTGGAGTCCCGCAAACCCTTTAAAGGGTTGGATGTCTGGGGTTTTAAACCAAACTATTCGGGGCCCACTAACCGTGTCTTAAACCAAATGCTTCATTGGGCCCCCAAAACCTGAAGACTCATTTTGAAAGTCTTGTTTACTGATAAGTGCTGTGCAACCCTGGGTGGTTAAATGGTTTGGGTAGTCAATTGGACCTGTCCCTACAAAAAAGAAAAGTCAGCAAGGAGGAGGCGGAGTCATATTTTGGGCCGGAAACATGGGGGAAAAGCTAATAGGCCCTTCTAAGGTCTTGGGGGGTGAAATGCCTCTAAAGCAATGTTTTTAATGACTACTTGTTTCCCATGGTCAAAAAAACCACGTGCCTTCCCTTACAAAAAACATCTTATCAATGCAAAGAAATTTCTGCTCAAAGAATACCCCTTTGGGCATTTGGTATGGGGAAAAGGGAGAGAAACTCATGGTGTGGCCACCATCCTCCCCAAACTTCAACCCAATTGAGAACCTTTGGAGCAGAGCCGGACTGGGAATAAGAAGCAGCCCTGGCACAAAGCTCCCACCAGTCCACATACAGCATCCACTTACAAAATTTCCCTTGTTCTTGCACCTTGCCACTTTCTAAAATAAACAACCCTATAAGGGTGCTTTCACACGAAGCATTGTTGATGTGTTTTTGGGTTCGGTTTTTGTGCAGAAAGGCACAGCAGTTCATGCTGTACATTTCTGCCCAAGAAAACGCATCGGAAACCGGTCCAGGTGAAAGCACCCTAAACACAAGCAAGAAAGAGAAAGCGGTGCAGAGTCAGGTGTGCACTTGCTGTATAACCAATATAACCTACAACACCGCCAATCATGTACCCATCACATGAATACAGCACTGATTCAACACAGAAGTAAAATTACCCCTGATATCAGGGACTCACAGGAGACATTATATCTGATGGGAGTTGTTCTCTTCTCCATCTGGCCTAAACCTCCTTGATGTCTTCTCTGAGTTGTTCTCTTCTCTTTTTTTTCTTTGTCCGGTACAGAATGCAATGTCGTATTCTCCCAGCCACTACTCGTCCCTGTAGAATCTACCACAAAAACATCTTGGACTCCTCTCTCTTCCAGCACTTTCCTATCACTTCCCACCTCTGTACAAACTCCCCATCCATAGAGCCCCAAATAGTGCTCTACACAGTAATTGTACCTTAAACAGCTAGAAAGGTATATAGTCCCCCATTAGGTATCTATATAGACCCTCTCAGTAGGTAGGTAAGTATATAGGATCCCCTCATAAAGGGAGGTTTTATATGGTCCCCACAGTTAAAGGGTTTTTTTCCCTTTCCTTAAATGGTCTCAAATAAGGGGACAGTTGAAAACAAGCAACTTTGCATTTGGATGTCTTAGCAAAGCTGTCTTGTATTCCCAGTATTCCTTAATTGTGTTTTTTTTTACACTGATATCCAGTCTTGGGCGAATCCTCTGGATCCCACCTCCTTGCATTTCACTAGCTGAGAGCTGTTTTACTATCTGTACAGCCCCCGGTCGAATTCATGGAGCTGTGTCTCTCACTCAGAGTAAGGGGCCGTCACATTTTCACTTTATACAGGCAGAAGAAACAGAATTACACTGAAGTTCTTACATAATCAGGAAATAGCACAATTTGTGTCGATCCCTGCCTGACTCAGAGTTAGGGACCATAGCATTTTCTCTCTCCACACCCAGCAGAAACAGACTGCAACAGATTCTACAATGAGAAAACATAACAGTTTTGTCCCGGTGCCTAACTCTCCTGCATAGAAGGGAGATCTGTGCTGTTTGTTGAAAGCTGTAACGCATCTCCAGCTGTGAGAGGAGAAGAGTTCAGTTGCTCAGTCTAGATTGAATGCAGCCTGTGGTATGTATACAGCTCTTACAAAATAAGAATGCATAGGGAAAGACACAGTGACATGTGGACTCAGAGAGGGGATGGGGGAGGGGAGTATCGGGAGCCAGCATGCACAGTGAAGGGGGGAGGATGTCACCCAGCTGGGAGGGGAAGAAACGCCCCTGCATTTCCAGAGTTGAGAAGCTGAGAGCAGTGTGAATCAGCCGAACTAAGGAAGCGATACATCCCCTTTAATAGGTGTACAGGACCCCCATTAGGAAAGTAGTTACATAGGCCTCCAGTAGTTAGGTAGGTAAACAGGGCCCCCCCCATAAATTAGGTAGGTAGACAGGGCCTTCCCCCAGTAACTAGTCAGGTAGCTGGGCCCGCCCTCAGTAACTAGCCAGGTAGCTGGGCCCGCCCTCAGTAACTAGCCAGGTAGCTGGGTCTGCCCCCATTGATTAGCCAGGTAGCTTTGCCCAGTTGAAGAAAAAAAAAAAAAAAACTCACCTGCTGTCCTTCTTTCCTTTCTCTTCTCCCGATCCGGAGCTGGTGGTGCTTGTGACCCAGCTATGCAACCGTGCGGCCCCCTGGCTCAAGGGTCTGGTCACGCATGCGGCTGCTGTGGCCCCTGTAGCTGTGCCACAGACCGGCCCCGGCTAACTCCACCCTCCCCCGCGGACGCTCCCAGCCGGCGTGGCGGCCCCCCCCGCCGAGCGCTTGGTTTACCGGCAGTCCGGACATGCTTTGGAGTATACACATGCCAAGGATCTATGAGGGTGGGAGGCAGTTTACATCAAAACAGTAGCTCTGGGAGGCAATTCTGACATCAAGCAAAGAAATTCAAATAGAAACTCTCAAAAACTCACAAGTAAAATGAATGCAAGAATTGCGAGAGTATGTTCAAATGGCGTTTGTTGAATATGTTTTTGGGCATGCTTTACGTACCGAGAAATGGACCTGATAGCCCTCGATGATTTTACTGTATTTGCAGGGCGTACTTCAGGCGCATTGCAGTGCAATTACTTCCAAAAGTGTGCCCCACAAGCATACCCTCATAGGTAGTGTTACGCATTAAGGCAGATCTCCAGTCATGTTATAAAAGCTCAGTTAAAGAAAACATTGGTTTTTATGTTCACACTTCAAACTTTTACATTATATGCATGCCATTTATCTAAAGAAAACCTTTAGAAACTTTGTAAAATCACATATGTTCTGGACTTGACTTACACTTATAATCAGCAAAATAAGCTTCATTACAGTGAAGTAGTGTTCCATAAAAGCAACTGTAGAAACTTTTCTATAAAAGTCTTGCACACGATTACATACAGTACATGTATCCCGTTGGGTAAAGTTGGTTATATGATAACTAATTTATTAGAAGTGCATATAGCAGTGCTTGACTATATACAGTGTGGTTCTGACCATTATAATTGCTGCTTTGACATGTACAAGTGTCTTTACTAACCTTACATTCCAACCATTAAAGTTTGTGCTGGAGGTATCCGTTCGGATGCCATGAAAAGAGGTACCCCACTGGATACTACGACAGCGCCATGTCAAGCCCATAAACATCAATGGAGCAAACGTAACCCTATTTCCAGTGGTATATGCCATCTGTGTGGTATACAAAAGCTTCGTAGGCCACACTTTTGTGCCCTGCACAGAAAGTGTGTACAATTAATAAATAGGACTACATTTGCTCTGTTGATGTCTATGGGCCAGCCACGGCTCCATCACAGTATCTGATGGGGTAGCTTATTAATGGTATCCCTATGGATACTTCTGACATAGTGAATAACAAAGTGTGAGTTGGTAAAGATTATATATACAGGCAGGCCCCGGGTTATGTACGAAATAGGAACTGTAGGTTTGTTCTTAAGTCAGAACAGGCGTATTTAGTACATGTGTGGTGTGGAATGTTGGCACTTGTAGTTCCACAGCCAATAGCTGCTGTTGAACATAGAGCTTCATCAGTCAACTCCTGGATAGTTTGTGGTGCAATGTGGTGTTGGTGGATGGAACAAGACGATGTCCCAGATGTGCTCAATTGTTTTGGGGAACAGGCAGATCAGTCCATAGCATCAATGCCTTCATCGTGCTGGAACTGCTGACACACTTCAGCCACATGAGGCCTAGCATTGTAATACATCAGAAGGAACCCAGTGCTCACTGGACCTTCATATGGTCTAACAATGGTTCTGAGGATCTCATCCTGGTACCTAATGTTAGTCAGGGTATCTCTATCACATGGAGGGCTATTTGGCCCTCCAAAGAAATGCCTCCCCACACTATTACTGACCCACTGCCAAACCAGTCATGCTGGAGGATGTTGCAGGCAGCAGAACATTTTCCATGGTGTCTCCAGACTCTGTCACATGTGTTCAGTGTAAACCTACTCTCATTCGTGAAGAGCACAGGGCGCCAGTATTGAATCTGGCAAATGCCAATCGCCCTACACGATGTTGGGCTGTAAGCACAATATTGACTTGTGAATGTTGGGCCCTCATACCACACTCATGGATTCTGTTTCTGATAGTATGAGCAGACACATGGATATTCGTGACCTGGTAGAGGTCATTTTGAAGGGCTCTGGCACTGCTCCTCCTGTTCCTCCTTGCACAAAGGAGGAGGTAGCGGTCCTGTTGCTGGGTTACTGCCCTCCTAAGCCCCCTCCATGTCTCCTGGTGTACTGGCCTGTCCCCAGATCACGGCTCCATGTTCTGGACATTGTGCTGACTGACACAGCTAATCTTCTTGCAACAGCTCACATTAAGGTGCCATCCTGGATGAGATGCACTACCTGAGCAACTAATGTGCAACACCTCAAGCTACCTCTATGGGTGGTCACCACCTGCAGACCCACTCCTTTGTACGGGTTGTCTCGAATACAGGGATTGCTTTTTATGTTAAAGATCTGACAAAACAAGTCACTTTGCAATATATGTCCATTAACAATTTCCTACCTATTCTTGTATGGGCTGCATTAGCTCCTCGGGTCGCTATAGCTACAGACTTGTTCAATCTCTCATGATAGGCTGCCAGCACTGGTTGCTTTAGCTACAGACCTGGCTTCTACTGCAGCCTAATAGAAGCCAGTAAACCCGCCACTGAATTAAAAATGAAACCAAGAAAACAGGACTGAGGTAAGATGAATCAATGAAGTGAGACAACCCCTTCAAGGGCTTGTCCCCACGACAAGGGTTTTCAGTTGGTTTTACAGACTATTTTCGAATTTGAAAACAGTCTTTAAACTGACTGTCAATCTTTCTCAATAGCAAAGTGCAGTGCCACGTAAGACAATTTTGTGACACAAATATGCAGCCCCACGTAAATTAGAAAGAGAGAACACAGTGGTACACAGCAGTCCCATGTAAGATGTGCAGTCCCACGCAAATTACAGAGGACACAGCTGTACCGTGCAGTCCCACGTAAAACAAGTGAGACGTGCAGTCCCACGTAAATCAGAAACCAAGAACACATCAGTACACAGCAGTCCCATGTAAGATGTGCAGTCCCACACATTACATACAGAGAGAGAACCGCCGCTAACACCCGGCTGTTACAGCGCGAACGGGCAGCGTCGCCCGCCCGCACTGTTTAACCCTTCAGACGCCGCGGCAAAGATGGCCGCGGCGTCTGAATGAATGAAGATCGGTGCCGCGCACCGATCTTCATGGAGATCGGCATCGCCACAGCATAGCTGCAGCGATCTGACGCCCGGACATGGCAGCGGGGAGCCCTGTGAACGCTCCCATCACTACCATGTCCTGGTTTGCCCCACTTTCGGCCGCAGACAGGAAGTGGGGAAACCGCCATCTTGGTACAGACTAATGCATTGTCTATGCAATGCATTAGACTGTATTGGCAATCGCGCCACCTAGTGGTCAAGCACCCTAGGTGGACTCAATGTTAAAGTAAAAAAAAAAAAAGTTTTAAATTACAAAAAAAAGTATTAAAAGTTCAAATCGCCCCTTTTTCCCCATTTTAGAAATAAAATCAATAAAATAATAAAGTTACACATATTTGGTATTGCCATGTCCGAAAAAGTCCAATCTATAAAAATAACATTTATCCCGTACGTTGAACATCGTAGAAGAAAAAAAATTCCAAACGGCAAAATTGCGTTTTTTGGTCATTTTACGTCACTTAAAAAATGAAATAAAAGTGATAAAAAAGTCGCATGCATTCCAAGCTGCTAGCGATAAAAAGTACACTTAAGTCCACAAAAATGCACCCTCACTGACGTCTGTAGGTGTTGGTGCAAAAAAGTTATTGGTCGCTCAAAATGGCGACGTGGTGCAAATTTCAAAAATAGAATAAGTTTGGAATTTTTTTATGGTAAATCCAAATAACCTCCCAAGTATCAAATTATAGGAATTTACTATAATCAAAAGCTATAACCAAATGAAAAAATTCCTTTAAAACCTAACTTTTAATCAAAAATTTCTAAAATACACAAGAAACATAGCAATGATAGTACCAACATAAGAAAAGGGATACCTATGGGACAACTGTATCTATGCACAATTGGGTAAATAATTGGCTAAAAAAGATCCCATACCAGAGGAAGACGAAGATGATGGCATGGATGTATTCCATGATTTTTTTGCCTCCTCCCCGTCTTCCTTTGCCCCTACCCCTGTATCACTGGGTGTTGAAAGGGAATCTCCTTTCCGAGGCCTCAGCTTCCGAGGAAGATATATAGGTCTCAGTCTCTGGTCTCCTATTGTTCTTAACTAAGAGAGAAGAGTACGCTTTACCCTCCTTGAAGTCTGCCAGATCCCTTAGAAAAAGATTGTGTTTCTTTTCCTTTATAAAATTCTGGTGTCTTTGAATATTATTTCGTCTTCCTCTGGTATGGGATCTTTTTTAGATCGACAAATGCCCCAATATCCCCTGAGAACCAAGGAGAGAAATGTGAAATAGTCAAGTCTGATGATTTGCAAATTATTAATTTGTCTAAACGAGTGATTTCAGAGAGTGAGAAGAAGGTCCTTGAGAGGGGACTATCATTTGTTCCCACCAACTTCCTTAGAGAATTTGAATGGGTAAAAGACTTGAGTCTTTTTGTTCAAAAGAGGCGCAGTGGATTTATAGATTGGACTGTGTACATCCACGTGGCCTCAACGAGTCTCTCTCTTTCTCTTGTTTCATCTAAAGAGATATTTTGTGATGTGACAAGTCTCCACCATCATGTATATTATTAGTCTCCTGTCCAGAGTTTTTGGAATTTTTCTGAGTGAGGAATTCTCCTGCCTAAAAACATAAGTTTTCTCCCTTGGTACTTACCTTTTTATGCCAATACGCTTACTAAATTTAACATAGTTGTTCTCTTTCCTACCACAATTGTTATCCATACTGTTTAGCTGGAGAACTTAGGAGGATATAATTAACCTGTAGATAAGTAAATGAGGATATATTTTCTTAATGTTATATCTGGATACATCTCAGTAAAGTAATTCATGTTTCCTTTTCATCATTGACCTCCTCTAAATACGGCATGTATTTTATTGTAGATTCGCCGTTTATCCATGCTGTTTATTTCCCTTTAAAGGCTTAGGGACAGCAGGAGACGAATGTACCCGGCTTGTAACATTATAACTTGCATGCGCATAGCGGGCCACTGACACTAGCGGCTACGGAGCAGATCGCCGCGCCATCTTTACTTATCCGCGCATGCGCCTTAGGGGCTGTCGACACTGGCGGCCATTTTTGAAAACCCATACATGCGCAGTAGATTGATCGGGACGCCGAGTACATCACGGCGTGCTGGCATCTGCGCTTGGCGGTCTCCAGTAGACTTATGGATAACCAGGTTAGTTGAACTGTGTAGGTGGGCGGTACTATAACATTTTTGTTTAGAGTTACCACATTATATAAATGGTTGATCAATGATAGGGTTCCCTGTGGGACACTGACTACCTTGCACCAAAGGAGTACCCATCGCGGAGCACACTAGCTCTTCTTTGTTATCCAGGTACATTTATTAGTGTTAATAGTGATCTAGTTATTTTACAGTATGCTCTACTTATACTAATTTTGATAGTTTTGAGTATATCTGTTTTCTTTTTCCTTGTCCTTTGTTTTCAGGCATACCAGCCTAACATGGAAATTACCCTCTGATCAGGTACTATGTATGTACTCTAAAATTGGAGTGATAAAATCTAGTGGTTTGGCATTTTTTCTTACCCCATTGAAAAGTCCCTGAGATTGGGATGAAACGCCGCGTCTGGGGATTATTGCGTGAATTCTAGTCCTACATCTCAGACTAGTTATTAATCTAAACTACTAAGCACTTTTTCTGTACTGTATATAGTCTATTACTTATATTGGAGTGGAACAGGTGTTATACTTTGCTTGTATTCGTTACTCCGTATGAGTATTTGGGGGTTGCTTAGGTAGCGATATAGGTGGTGACTACACAATTGCTGGATTCAAATTTAACTGCAAGGTACCTCTATCAACAAAGCTGGACTGTGCAACAGTGCAAAAAACACGTATCTGAAATGTATACGGATAATAAAAGGTATTTTTGGCACCTATCAATTCACCTGTGGTGACTACACAATTGCTGGATTCAAAAGACAAAATACTGGACGGAAAACCCGACCGATATTTGGTCTGTGCTGTGGGAACACACCTTAAGGGTATTTTCACACGGCATAATTGCGGGGTGCGTTTTGGCACGTATTTGCGCTTCAATACACCCGAAATGCGTCCGCTACTACGCTAATTTATAGCTCTCTTGGAGAGCTATGAATTATGTCCGTCTCACCCGGCTTACAATATGCGTGTATTGTACGACGGGAGAGAGAAGTGACATGTAACTTCATTGAGGCGCTTACGCGCCGTGGAAACTGGCAGTGAATGCCCCCCCCTCCTCCTCTGTGCTTTAGAAGTACGCGCTGACCAGTTTTTGGCTACATTCTTTTCCCAGTACAACTACACACATCTCTTCAACTGTTTGCAGTATAAGCTCTTCCCAAATTGTGAGAGGTTTCTTGGAATATGCAGTTCTTAATTTTACTAAATACGATTCACAAAGAGCCTTTCTGTTTACAGTGGTAAACAGTCATTTTGCCTCTTTGCTTTAAGTAGAGCTCCCTATGCCATTAAAAATATTTCTTCGGTTTACTAATTATGTTTGCATGCATTGTCGTTAACCCCTTAACGACCTTGGACGTATGCATACGTCCTGAGTCGTTGGGGGTTAACGACCCAGGACGTATGCATACGTCCTGAGGATCGCGCGAACTCTAAAGCCGAGTTCGCGCGATCAGCGCGGGGTGTCAGCTGTATATTACAGCTGACATCCCGCAGCGTCGGCCCCGACCCGCGATCACTCCGGGTGGGGGGAGGGGGCGGTTAACCCCTTAATTATCGCGACCATCGGGTCGCAATAACTAAGAGAGACGCAGGAGGAGATCGCTCCTCCTGCGTCTCTGTCTGCGACAGCAACTGCACGGATCGCTCGATCCGTGCAGCTCCTGCCTTCTGACAGACAGCACGGAGGGCATAGAATGCCTTCCGGGTTGTCTGTGACGTCACGATGCCCGGCCGTGCCCTGTGGGCATGGCCCGGCATCGTGACTGACAGTTGTCATAGGAACCAGTGCACAGCAACAAGCTGTTCTTTGATTCCTATTTAATGAGTGATCTAAAGATCTCTCATTCATATCCACTATGGGGAAAAGTAAAATAAAAATGTGAAAAAAAAATGAAAAACGTAAAACACGAAAAATAAGATAAAAACACGTACACCGCCCTTTTCCCCTTTACAAACGCCAATCGCCCCAAAAAAGATCAAAAATAAATAAAGTACCATATTTGGTATCGCCGCGTGCGTAACGACCTGCCCTATAAATCTGTCATGTTAATTTACCCGTACGGTGAACGCCGTAAAAAAAAAAAAAAAAAAAAACAATCACAGAATTAAGATTTTTGTTCATCCCGCAGCACATAAAATGGAATAAAAGTGATCAAAAACCCCTATAAACGCCAACGTTGTACCAATTAAAACGTCCATTCATCCCCCCCAAAAAAAAGTCCTAACAAAGCTCTGTATACGGAAAAACACTTTTTTTTTTTAAAGTGCCTCAACATAAAAAAACTATATAAATTGGGTATCGCCATAATCGTATCGACCCACAGAGTAAAGCTAACTTATTAAGGATACTGCACAGTGAGCGCTGTTAAAAAAACAAACAAAAAAAAAACCACTACTACGATTGCAGTATTTTCTTCACTCTGCCTTCCAAAAAACGGATTTAAAACTGATCAAAAAGTCTTGTCCCCCAAAAAATACCAATAAAAACGTCAACTCATCCCGCAAAAAACAAGCCTGTATACAGCTCCATACACAGAAAAATAAAAAAGTTATGGCTCTCAGACTACTGCGATGCAAAAATGTGTTTTCCTGTTTGAATAAGTGTTTTTATTGTATAAAAGCAGTAAAAATAAAAAAAATATACAAATTGGGTATTGCTGTAATCGTATCGACCTGCTGAGTAAAGCTAGCATGTCATATCTAACGCAGAGTGACTGCTATAAAAAATAAAAAATAAAAAACACTACAAGGATTGCTGTATTTTTCAAAAACGCCTCACAAAAACCTTAATAAAAAGTGAACAAAGTGTTGTATGCACCCCATAATGGTACCAATAAAAGCATCAATTCACCCCGCAAAAAACAAGGCCCTACGCAGCTCTGCACACAGCAAAATAAAAAAGTTATGACTGTCAGAATAGGACAACATAAAAATGCAATTTTTTATAGACCTATTTCTATTGTGTAAAAGTAATAAAACATAAAAAACTATATAAAATTTATACCATTGCCATTGTACCGACCCCCATAGTAAAGTTATCACATCATTTACACTGCACGGTGAACGCTGTAAAATTGAAGGCCAAAAAACAATGGTGGAACTGCGTTTCCCCCCCTATTTTCATGGCCTAATGCTAAAAAAAAAACCGATGGAACACCTGTGCACCCAAAATGCACAATACACCCCTAGATGAGATCCTTGAGGGGTGTTGAATCTAAAATGAGACGACTTCTGGAAGGTTTCACCTGTTCTGGTACTTTAGGGGCTTTGCAAATGCGACATGGCCCCACCAAAATCTGCGTTCCAAAAGCCAAATAGCGCTCCCTCCCTTATACGCCCTGCCATGCGCCCAAACAGCAGTTTACACCCACATGTAAGGTATTGCCGAACTTGGAAGAAATTGCTTAACAAAGTTTTGGGGTTCTTTTTTCCAGGATTCCTTGTAAATATGAAACATTTTAAGCTAAAATTGCAGATTATTGGAATTTTTTTTTTTAACATTTTCACAGCCTAATGCTAAAAAAAAAATTTGTGAATCACCTGTGGGGTAGATATACTCACTAAACACCTGTATATATACCTTAAGGGGTGTAGTTTCCAATATGGGGTCTTTTCAGGGGTGTTTATTAAGTTTTAGCACCTTAGGGCCTCTTCAAACCTGAAATGGCGCTTAAATAAAATTGCATTGATAATGAGACCCCAGAGTCCAGTAGGTGCTCCTCCTATCCTGGGGCTTATGGTTGAGCCAAATAAAGCACTAGGGCCACATATGGGATATTTCTAAAAACGGCAGACCAGGGGGAAATGATTTTACATTGCATTTACCTAGTCACATTTACCGTATTCCAGTGAATAATGGATAAATATTGAAAATCTGCAAAAATAGTGACATTTTGAAATTTCACCTCCACTTTGCTTTCATTTCTGTGAAATACCTAAAGGGTTAAAAAACTTCCTAAACACTGTTGTAAATACTTCAAGGGGTCTAGTTTCTTAGAAGGCGTCATTTATGGGAGTATCTAACATGCAGGCCCCTCAAAGCCACGTCAGAACTGGACTGGTCCCTAAAAAAATGTATATTTCAAATTTTCTTGAAAATGTGAGAAATTACTACTAAATTTCTAAGCCCTCTAATGTTATGAAAAAAAAAAAGGACATTTAAAAAATGATGGCAACCTATATTGGACATATGGTAGATGTTAGTTATAAACTATTTTGTGGTGAATAATTATCTGTCTTTCACTCAGAAATTTTTGAACTTTCAAAATCACAGATTTTTCTAATTTTTCATGAAATTTTGATTTTTTTATACAAAAAATCAAGTCTTCTATGGATAAAATTTTCTTACTAACTTAAAGCACAATGTGTCACGAGAAAACAGTTTCAGAATCACATGGATAGGTAAGTGTCAAAAAGTTATTCTCACATAAAGTGTCAAATGCCTGATTTCAAAAATAGGGCTGGGTCAGTAAGGCCTAAACTGGCTGTGTCCTTAAGGGGTTAAATGACACTTTAACTTGTTTCTTTGACGGAAAACACGGAGGGGTTGGTCACGATTTGCCCCTACTGCAATGAATCCATAAGCAATGTATTTCGGATCGTACTTACGATGTTTTCTCTTGATTCTGCCTTTGTCACTGTTGTCATCGGACATCGAGAGAATATAATTTTCATTATTTTCTTCTGGTTCATCGTTATTATCCTTGAGCTATGATAAATTTCTGTCTATGGCCATATAAAGTAAAGTGTTAACTGTGGCACACAACTGTATCCCTGAGTTGGATTTAGAAGCCTGGCCTAGATAAAGACTTAAACAATAAAGTCATATGGTACAAAAGCTTTTGGTTTAAAAAGTTTTTCTTTGGCTTCTTAGCAGAACCCCTGGCAGCCCCCTGGGGATCCTCAGGGGTCCATGGACTCCAGGTTGAAAACTTCTGATCTATACAATACATATAACATTTAATAATGGGTCAACCCTTACATTTTAGGAAACCTACATGATTAAGTCTGGAAAACAAAAACAACCACTCATTTTAAGAAAATGTCTTCAAGGATTTGCTCATACCACTTTTGAATTATATGCTATATAAAGTGCCTAGGGGATTTAGGAAACTATATGAAATACAGTTGTATTTCTTTTGTACAGTTGTATTTCTTTTGTATATATTTTTTTTTATAGCATTGCTTTGTGTTGAAAAGGCCTACTGCAGCGACTACACTTTTTTTTTAAACCCCTTAATGACACTCGACGTAAACCTACGTCCCAGTGCCGGCGTCTAAAAGAATGAGAAACTGTGCCGTGCACCATTCCTCACTCCAATTGGGGCCCCCGCAGCGAGATTGGGGGCACAGATTGGTTAACAGGCAGGAAGTAGTAAAACTGCCATATGTGTAAATGATCGCGTCCCCTAGTAGACGAGCACAGTAGGGGGACTTAATTTTAAAGTGAAAAAAATCACCCCCTTTTTCCAATTTACAAAAAAAATAAAAAAATAAAAAATAAGTTACTTATTTGGTATTGCTGCGTCTGAAAAAGTATGTTCTATTAAAATATAAATTATTGCGTATGCTGAACACCGTAGAAAAAAAATTCCGAACAACAAAGTTGCGTTCTTTTGGTCATTTCACGTCTAAAAATTGCAATAAAATATTGATCAAAAATGTCATATGTATTCCAAACTGGTACCAATAAAAAGTTAGCCCGCAAAAAATGTACCCTCCCTCAAATCCGTAGGTGTTCAAAAAAAGTTATTGGTTCCAGAAAATGGTGCCATGGCAAAAATATTAAAAAAAAAAAGAAAATGTTTAGATTTTTTTACGGTACTAAAACATAATGAAAACCGTACATACTTGGTATAAATTACACCATTAGAAAGTACATGTTGTCCCGTAAAGTCAGGGCTGTGGAGTCGGTAAGCCAAAGCTCCCACTCCCTCATAAGTGATAACTTTACTGTAGTAAAATGGTAAAATCAGGCTTTTAATCACCTTATGATACAATAACCAAGCTATTTAGGTAGAACTTACACTGACAAGTAAAGTGGTAACAATGTCTTACCATCCATCTTACCATCCATATCTTACCATCCACTACAGCTTTGAACATGAGACTATCATCATTTTAAAGACGATCATCTTAGCTATTTTATTCATAATTTTGACTTGCAAGTATTTGGCATCTTAGTACTTCAGATACTTGTCATGTCACTGTATTGTTACTGTTTTGCTCCTAAAAATCAAAATGTAAATTTTTATTATTTTGTTATTATTTGGTTAATCCACCTTTGGCTTTTAGCACTGCCTTAATCCTTCTGGGAATGCTCTGGATCAGATTCAAGCATGTCTTGACCAAAATCTGATCCCAGGTCTCTTCTACACATTCCCAACGTTGGTGCATACTGGACTTGGGTATGAATACAGCTTTTTCTTCAACTCTACCCACAAGTGTTCAGTTGGGTTGAGGTCTGGGGTCAATACAGCAACAATACCTCATTGTCATTGAACCATTCCTTCTCCAACCCTGATGTATGCTTTAGGTCGTTGTCCTGCTGGAAATCTATCGTCCTTTTGGTACCCATAGTACTCGAGCATATGAAATAATTCATCTTGTAGAATTCTCACATATAGCACGGCATTGAGATCAACATCAATCCTTGTCAAGTATCCAACATCTTTGGCTGTGAAACACCCCCATATCATCAGGCTTCTTCCACCAAACCTGACAGTTCTTCCAGCTTCTCGATCCCTTAGTCCTCTTTTCCCTTGATTCTTCCAAACCCATTTGCACCCATTAGAGCCCGCTCTATTGACTTTCATCTCATTGCTCCAAATCACCTGTTTCCAATCTTCCATTTTTCGTACTTTTTTGCAAACTCAAGCCAATGCTTCTTTTGACGAGATTGAAGTCAAGACTTCACCTTTTTTCAGGCCATCATTCCAGACCTGTGTAATGCGTGTTGCATGGTGCTTGCATGGACGTGTGTGATTTTACGCTTACGAAGCATACGAGCCATCTCCACTGCCGTGTCTATCGCGTTAGAACTGATAGACCTAGTGATGAGCCGAATTGTTGACTCTGATATTTTGCCTGGACGTCCACCTCTTGACTTTGAAATGGATGGATAGACTTAATTTCATATTCTTCATTGCTTCACATGACGCAGTTTGGCAATTTTTTTGGCGGAGAGACCGCTATCAATGAGCTGGATGCTGCTGCTTCTCTTTTCTTAGGGAATCATCTTCATGGCTGCTCGAACCAGTGACCTTTTGAGTGGGAATCAGCCTAATAACACTCCGAGCTACTAGGGAATGTCATGACTCGTCCCCCTGCGCACAAGGCAAGTGGTACCGCGGTCCGCGTTCGCTTCCTCGGGCGCACTCACCAGTCCTCACTCCTGCTTCCCCGCGTCTGTCTGCCGGCCTGGGCGCGCGGCGGCTCTTTCAAATTTAAAGGGACAGCGCGATGGTAATTAGTTTTGCAGGCCGCTGTCCCTATGTAAGGGCTCCTCCCCCGGAACTTCCTCGCCGAATCCATAGCGCCCTTTACTTATGGTAGGAAGCCTTATTCTACTCCAGTTTACCGTTCCTGTGTATCAGTCCCGTCTGCTCTCGTCCACCGACCTCGAACCTTCGCTGCCTGCCCCAACCTTCTGGCCTGACTCAGACTACAATTCCGTCTCTCGATTCTGTACCACATTGTACCTCGGCCGCATCCGCAAGCAAGTCGCATCGGGGGTAGCAGAAACAATACAAAAAAACATTTTTTGAAAAAAAATTAACATAGGTGCAACACTGGTGCGGCTGTAGTATACATACATATTCCAATAACCATGGCACACTATAAACTAGAGCACTATCACAGGAGACATAGGAATTTTGATAAAAGCATTTCTGCTATCTAGGATATGACATTTTTTTTTGAGGTTCTCAGTTCACATTTTTGATCAAAACTGCTTAAGCCACCTCCGAACTTCAACGGGACCTCAAGGCAGGTGGTCCTACACTATTGATACCTCTAGTTTGGGTCCTATTCAGACCTCCATAATCCAGGGAATGAAGGAACCAGCTTAGAAGTTACACTGCACTGATTAAAAAGCCTGTCAAGGTGGGTGGAGTGCAAAAAACCAAAATGAAGGCACCATCCCGCTTTGTGACGGGCTTTGGTGAAAACCGGGACCCACTTAGACTCCGCTTCCTGGTGTGGCCTGTACCACCGCTTGCGGCGGCCCAGTGGATCCACTACCCCGGCTCATAACAGGGAATTTGAGTACAGGTTGTAATTTGTAGTACTGACAAGAAAAAAATTGTCCCACCGCCAGGAGCAAAACAGTAACAATGCAGTTTCATGATAAGAATCTGCAGAACTAAGTAGATGCTAAATAGTTGCAGGTCAAAGTTATCTGTGAGACGTATGAAATAGTCAACATGATTTTCTATAAAATGATGGTAGTCTCACGTTGAAAGCTGTAGTGGATGGTGGGATATGGAGCCTGAAAGTCAAAAGTTCAAAACATCGTTACCCTTTTGCTTGTCGATGTAAAATATATTTATTGGATATGACTAGAAAAATGCTGCAGTAAGTGGGGGAAAAACATCCTGAATAAAACTTGTGGAGTCTATGAATTTGTTCTGAGAAATAGTATCACCTCCATCAGATACTTCATAGATGACGTCAAATCTGATCTCATTTCCAGGCTAGAGAACGGCTTCTTTACACTAACTTGGGTTGGGGGCAAAAGCGGTGACTACATGGGCAACATCTGTAAAATTTTCTGGGTATAAAGGAATTGTCTCATGCACAGTCAGTTCTGATGAACGGTTGAATTCTTCTGTTTCTTTGAAAGCAACTGAAATACTTTGCTGAAATCTGGTCAGTCTGTTTGCTGTGGGAGTGGAATCCCAATTGCTCTTTCTCTTTGCACTGCATTGAATGAACTGTACCAATTTATTATATATTTTGGGAGTCGGTTCATTTTATAAAAATGGGCACTGACTCCACGACTCCGACTCCACAGTCCTACGTAAAATAAAATCCCTTATATCGATGGAAAAATAAAAAATCAAGTTTATTGCAGAAAGTATCAAAATTGAAAAGACATCATATTTGAAAATACAGGATATGTCCCAGATGACCATTGAAATAATGTAAATTATCTAAGATATAACAAATGTATGAGATGTGAAGTGGTGTCAAATTCGGATATAATCTAGGAAAGTTAACAGCAGGCAATGGACCCAAAAAGGAGTTAATGCAATAAACGTTCAAACAGTATCCGTGTCGCATGCGTACAGTACAATCGAGAATATACAGAAGAGCAGGGTTATATTAAATATTGTAGGGGGAGAAGTCAAGCAACATAAATGAAGGGAGATTCTCCCATCATGAGCAGGTTTGTTGAGAACAAGATGGGGTGCCCAGCTGCACAAAAGCCAACCATCACATCTAGATGGAGTCCTGCCATTTCTTCCAAATTTTTGAAAATGTATCTGGACATCCATGATGATGATGATAAATGTATTTCTTCAAAGGGAGAGTGGCATTAACAGAGTTAATCCATTCTTGCATCGTGGCAGTGTGATTAGACATCAAATGACGAGCACTTGTTTTCCTAGCAATTAATAAGAGTTAATTGAGACCTAAACAATCAGGTAAAGAGCGGTAATCCTCAGGATCTAAAAAGGCATGGCCTAGGGTCATCAGAAACCATCCCATTATTGAGAAACTTGAGTACCTGACCCCAAAACCGCCATATTTTCAGACAGGACCAAAAAGATGAAAAAAGGTTCCAGGAGAGTTTAGACATTTCAAACATTCATCAGGAAACTATTGGCAAAATTTATGTAGGCGACCAGTGATAAAATATGCCCATTGTAAAATTTATATTTGAGTGGCACGCTTGCCATATTTTGGGGACCACAGTCTAGGAGTTTTTAAGACCTGGCCCATTGCTCCTCAGGGCTCCCACATACCTCCCCTGAGTGGTTTTGTCAGAAAGGCGGTACCCAAGCGCTGCCTTAGTGAAGTAAGTCACAAGTTCTTGTGAAGCAAGAGAGATCAGTAGGTGCGATAGTGAGAAGTCCTGAAACTCTTGTGCTTGAGTTGGGAACTGAGTCTGTAAGCGTGTTTTCGCTGTATGCAATGTAACAAGCCAAAGTCAGAAATGTGATAATCGGAGGCTAAGGGCATGTTCACACGACGGTTTCGGCTGCGGCTTTCGCCGCGGTTCCCGCGGCCGGACCTCATCCTAACCTCGCCGCAAACTCTCGTCTCCTGACGCGGGTTTGAGGCACGGCCGCTGGGCGTGGTCGCGGCAAGTGGGGCGTGGTTCGGGGCGCGGCTTGCGGCGAGGGGTTTCCCCCATGCAAGTTAGTAAGCAGGGAAAAAAACGCGCCGCCAGCCGCGGCGACACCGCGTCAGAATTGACAGGAGAGTTCTCAAACCCGCGCGGCAAGGCCGCGGCCCCAAAGCCGCGGCTTGTGAATATTAACACGGTTTCCCATAGGAAACTATGTTAATAAACTGGGCGAGATTTGGCCGTGGTTTTGGCCGCGGAACCCGCGTCGGAACACGCGGCCATAACCACGGCCAAATCCGTCGTGTGAACAGGGCCTAAGGAATGTAACATCTTAGAAACGCCTCCATCATATAATTGAGAAAGTTACATAATACCATTTTCTTCCCAAAAGGAGGCATCCAGAGATTGAGGTTCATTTAAATCATACCCCACATGGGGTTATATTCATCCACCCCAGAGGTATAGTACACTTCTAACTTGTCGATTTATATTGATAAACTCTGAACAGTTGAAGAAACCCTATTGCGATGTGCAAGATTGGAGTGTGTTGAGAAAAGCACATGGAGTGAATGAGTATGAGACAAGCCCCCTGGTTTAAGAAGGAGCCCCATGACCCACAGGCGATCAGATTGATACCACCTAGCCAAATGTGATAGCTGTGCAGCCCAGTAATATAACTTCAGGTCGGGGAAAGCAGGGCCACCCATATCCCAAGGGTTTTGCTAAACTTGTAAGAAAAAGCGAGCCCTACCATTATTCCACATAAAGGAGATTGGTAGCGAGTTTAGCTTCTGAAAGAAGATACATTGGGGCCTGCAGAAGAACATACAATATTTTGGTGAACAGAACCATTTTAACTGGCTAATCCAAGCTGAGAAAACCATTTGCGCATAAGAGCAGAAGCCTGTTCATAGGGAGCAAAGACATCTATAGGCAGAATACAGGATTTATCTATGTTTACTTGCAGACCAGAGTATAGGCCAAAACGTTCTACTATAGTGCATTTGGGAGGGAAGTCTTGCAAGTACCGTCATCGGCATAGAGACTTATTTTTTCATGTAAAGGACCCTGTGTGAAGTCCATGATATTGGAACCATTGCATATTCGAGCCATAAGTGGCTCGATGGCCAGTTCAAAAGGGAGGCGGGATAAAGTATCTCCCTGCCTAGTATCCGTATACAATAAAAAGGTATTTAAAACCAAACCATTCATGTACTGTATCAACGGGATTATTATGAAGGAGTTTAAACCATTCTATAAAACTGGGACAAGATCGGAAAGCTTTAAGGACTACCCATAATTAGTTCCATTACACTTTTTTTTTTAAATACATTGAAAAGTATATCCGTATATAGTCTTCTGGTATTTGTCGGGTCCACTCTGAACTGTTCTTGGTTTTGGTATGTACAACTATTTCCTTACACAACTGCAAAAGTACTCCTAAACTTGGTAGAAACCTTGCCTGAGCTCTTTCTGTTTTACTTCCATATTGCACATATTACACATCCGGATCAGTGAAGTAAAATACAGAACTGTATTACATATCCTTCCCCCCCCCCCCCCCCCTTTTTTTTTTTTTTTTGTCCTCTAATGGAAGAATACAGCTGTTCCTTAAAGCATAACACAAGGTGAAAAGTACATATAGTATTTCCTAATTTGGTTTCATCATTGTTTTTTGAAGCTCAACATAATATTTCATTTTTTGTAATGGAAAATTATATATTTTTTTCTTTCCTAGCCTTGATGAAAAATTACTTAACGAAAGAGAAAGCCAGCAGTTCAAGACCTGTGTTAGAGATTTATTCCACGTCTGGTGTCCTTTTATCCACTATTACTGTAAGTATGCTTGAACAGAAAAAAACAGGCGTTCAGTAAATTGAATTATGAAAGCATAAAACTGGAAAAGTTCCAAAGCTCCCAAAATGTCACCCCAACATAATGCTAAATGAAGATTTAAGAAAATGAAGCAAATAACTAATACAAGTATAGCAAGTCCTTACAGTTAACAGTCAGAGCTGCTGGAAACTGTAAATCACTTTCTATGTTGAAGAAAGGAGCTTCGTTATGTCATGTACTTTATACACAATAATGGGCCTGGTCATGAAACAGGGGTTCATGGATGGAATATTGAGGGCACAGGGGAACACAATAAACAAGACAGAGAATTGAATCCCACTGCCAACCTCAATTACTGTATGTGCCAGGGGAAAGGGCAAACCATGTGCTGAGGGGTCTCTAGGGTCTCTTAGACACACTTGCGGCCCCCTCCTCCTCATTCGTAACTTACGGGCGGCCAGGAATGCACTACACCTTAACAGCGTACATTAATAGAAAGGAACTCTATAACTGTATAATAAAATAACTGTATACTACTAGCAATGTGCACCAGCAGTGCAAAAAGGCAAAGCTATCAATGTTTTAAGCTTTAATATACAGATAAAGTGCTTAGTTACAAAAGTTACAAAATAACAGACATACGTAAAACATACAGTATATAAACAAAAAGGGGTAATATACTTTTGCTAATTCGATCTGTTAAGTCTGGGCTGAGGAGTGCAGCTTGAAGATGGTCAGACAGACCTATGCTCGATGATTAACTTCTGGATCTGACAATGGTCTTTGACCCAAGGTTGTTTTATTGAAACTCAAACCCCTCCTCCTGCTTGGATCACAGTAGTGCTGGCTGATTACATGCAGGGGGCAGTAAGAAAGGCATAATCCCAGCTTCTGTCATAACTCCTCATAGGAGTCTCCTAGTCAGATATCATGACCGCCAAGGCCATACTCTCATAACAGAGTTATGGAAATGTGGATTATGGCCAAGATTTGCTTGATATATAATTTGTCCATATGTACTCAGCTATCATAGGGTCATGGGGACGGTCCATCTACTTGTGTGTCTTCCCCTTCCACCTTTCCTACTTTTTTTTTATTAACAAATAAAACTTTATTTAAAGGATAGAGAACAGGTACAAAGACGTGTGCATTAGAAAACATGGTTTGCAGCCATGGTCATAACACTGTCATAATACTATAACAGATGTCATTAAGTCTGCGTTTCTACATAGTCCTCAATCATTAGACATACAAATATTAACAAAAGGAAAACAAAAAAGGGGTACCTGAATGTAAGCACAGAATAAAACGTACATACCCTCCAACAGGCAGGAAGCGGATAACAAAAAGGTGAGTAACATACACCAAATATTACCATTAGCTCAGTTATTCAAAAGCACTTATTTCAGTCCAGACAAATTGGAAAACAAAAGGGAAAAAGAGGCATTGAAGGCAGCGAGGGCATAGCAACCTTACATAGGGTATCCAAGAGAAACACACAAGGTAACGCCGGGGCCAACCATATTTTAGGGACGCGGAGGATCCTCAAACCCCGGAGCCAACTGTGCCAGGAGAGTTCAACCATCTTCCCCATATCTTATTAAACTTACCTTCTCTGTCTCTATGCTTAAGTAAGCATTTCTGATGCGACAGCATACCATTGATCAAACCCATCCACTCGGGCACCGATGGAGCCCTAGAGGCCAACCATATCCGAGCAATAGCCTTCCTTGTAAAACAAAGAACCTCAACTGCAAAGGTATATGTAGACCAGGAGTCCAAACTATCAGGCTTGGCCCCAAATAAACAAACAGAGGGTAAGGGGAACCGGACACCCCATCTTACCATTTACAAACTGGACAACCTGGGACCAAAACCTTAGGGCACGACCATATCAGGTGTAAAAAGGTGCCCAAAGTCAAATGGCACTTGGGACATTCATTTGTGTACCCATGTCGAAATTTACTAAGTCTAGACGTGGTGTAATAAGACCTATGCAAAATACAAAGTTGAGTTATTCTATCATTAAGGTTAGAAGAAACATGTCGGAGGGAGGGGGGGGGGGACACACAGGTCTTCCAGTGTTCATCAGACATAGGGCCCAAATCCACCTCCCATTTCCCCCTAAGGTCCCCCAACCAACCCTCCCTATTCCGCGAGGGGAGAAGGAAAAAAATAAAGGATTACGTGATTGTCGGGGGGAAAGAAAGCACCGGGGGAAGGGAATTTTTAAATGTTACTTCCAATTCCCAGGGGAAAGTAACCGATGTTTCCCCTAAGATAATAAATGTGAAAAGAGGGAAGACAGAACTCAGCCTGCAACTAGGAAAGGGTTTCTAACCCTGACCGGAGCAATATGTAGAGATACCCCCCCCCGACTTTTCCATTTACCTCTAAGATGGGCCGAGTAGGGGGAAAGAGCTGCGTGCCTATGGGAAAGAGAATAAATCAATCTTCTATGTATGGGTACTTTCTCCCCTCACTTAAGGGCTGTCGAAATTTTGGGGAAATCACGTAGGTTACCTTCCGCGTAGGCAGTGCCACAGAAAAGGAGATGCAGGGGGTGCGGGTACCTACGACTAAATGGAAGAATTATCGGGGTTTGCACTGTAAGCCGTTCCTCACTCCCCCCAGCATGTCCGCTGCCCTGCCAGGTAGCATAAGAAATACCCGGAGGGACACCTCCCATCCCCATAGGGCCGCTAAATGGTCTGCTGCTACCTAGTGTCTACGACCATGCCATATAAGGGAGGTAAAAAACCCCCTTAGACACGTTAAGTAAAGGAAGATCACTGGGGTGTTGAAGGACATTTTGTATTTTGGGTGGAAGTCATCTTAACTAAGTAATGCGGCCAAAAAAAAAGATGGAGTTTATTCCAATTACTAATTTTATGTTGTAAGAAAGCACAAAGGGGGATAATCTGAGGAATCAACGGGCAAAATCTTAAACTTAGCCCATTTGATCAGTATACCCGAAAACTATCCAAATTCCCAATGATAGGGTGGCAAAAGGGACCGTGGGTCAGATGTACGCAAAATAATTTTTAATTTTTTGGCTGTCTAAAAAAGGGGGATGTCCCCAAAGGCTTGGTGCCAAAATTTCAAAAAAGGGTAAAAAAATGTCCCGGAAACTTTGGTGGGAAAATTACCCCTGTTGTGGGGAAAATGTTTGAAGGTTTTTTGAGATGTTTATCCCGGTATCTCACTGAAAATAAATGTATAACGTTTTCCGCATGGTTTTTTGAAGGACAGTCTGTCAAACTTTTCCTAGTTTATGGGGAAGTTGTTTAGATGGATCGGAGTGGGCACTGGGTGTCACCTAGACTTTTTAAAGCATTTGTAGGTGCTACATAAAAGGTTAAAATAAAATGAGAATGTTGGATGGGGGAAAATGTGGCAAGGGGGAAACAAATGGTCGTGATAGAAAAAAAAGGGTGATAATTAAGGTGCATACTCGACTGGATCCTTTACTGTGGGTACCCAGGGTCAGTTTGGGGCCCATCTCTTTAAATTTTTTATTAAGTTTAACCGGATTGCAAGAAAAAGCGATCTTTTCGTTTATATAAGCTTATAAAGTAATCAACACAATAGAGGGTAAAGTGATTTACAAAGGGGGTTGGATGGTTTGAGGCCTGGGCAGAGAAATAGCAGATGAGGTTTAACCGATAATTGCAAGGTTATGCACTGGGGAAGGGAAAAATTATTACATGATTAATGTTAAATGGAAAAAAAGCTGGGTAAAAAATGACATTGGAAGGACTTGGGAATCCTGGTGGACAGTAAACTTAATTGTATCAGCCAGTGCCAAGGCAAATAGGATCATGGGGTGTATTAAAAGGGGCATAGAGGCACATGATGAGAACATTATTCTCCCATTATATGTCACTGGTTAGATCACACATGGAATATTGTGTACAGTTTTGGGCACCAGTGCACAGGAAAGACATTGTAGAGCTTGAACGAGTACAAAGGCGGACAACAAAAATAATAAAAGGACTGGGTGGACTACAATACCCAGAAAGATTAGCAAGATTAGAGTTATTTAGTTTAGAGAAAAGACTGCTTCGGGGGGACATAATAAATAGGTTTAAATACACCAAAGGTCAATATAGAGATCTCTCTCAAGATTTATTTATACCCCGGACTGTATCTAGAACAAGGGGGCATCCTCTACATTTTGAGGAACGAAAGTTTCTACATAAACATAGAAAGGGATTCTTTACTGTAAGAGCAGTGAGACTGTGGAACTCTCTGCCAGAGGAACTTGTCATGGTGAATTCAATAACAGAGTTAATAAAGGGTCTGGATGTATTTCTAGAGTGTAATAGTATAACAAGTTATAGTGACTAGGATTCTGGAGAGGGGTCATTGATCCAGGGATTTTTCCGATTGTCAAATTGGAGTCGGGAAGGAATTTTTTCCCTAAAATAAGAACAATTGGCTTCTACCTCATTTTTTATTTTTTTTGCCTTCCTCTGGATCAACACTTTAGCACAACAGGCTGAACTGGATGGACATCTTGTCTTTTTTCAGCCTTACAAACGATGTAAATATGAGTATCATACGCATACACACTAATTTTCTCACATAGAAGGAGACAAACCCCTGATACGTGCATCTGACCTAACCTTAACCACCAGGGGTTCCACCGCAATAGCAAAGAGTAAGAGGGAGATGGGCATCCCTGTCTCGTTCCACGTGGCAGGGAAAATAGTTCCAAGACCCATCCATTAACCGCTACTCTGGAGACAGGGTCCATGTACAGCAGACGCACCCAATTGATAAAGGAGGGGCCAAATACAAAACGCTCCAGGGTGAGGAAGAGATCTGACCATTCGATCGAGTCGAAGGCTTTAGCTGCATCTAGAGAGACTACAATTCTAGAGCCCACATCATCGTGAGTAGCTTGTAAATTAGTAAATAAACGCCTCAGATTTAACGCTGTCGACTTCCCAGGCATGAAACCCGTTTGGTCCTCATGCACGACCGAAAGAATGACTTTATTCAGCCTTCTAGCAAGTAGTTTGGCCAGAATCTTGACATCGGTCTGGAGTAAGGAAATGGGGTGGTACGACTCACAGTAGACTGGGTCTTTACCAGGTTTGGGAAGGACAACAATAATTGCTTCGTACATGGAAGACGAAAGTGCCATAGCCTGTATCGCCGCCTGATACACCTCCAACAGCTGGGGGGCAAGAAGTCCCTCATATTCCCTAGAAAACTCAATCGGGAGCCCATCGCTACCTGGGGACTTAGACGGTTTGAAAGAGTGGATTGAGTCAATTATTTCCTGCTCAGTAAGAGGGCCATCCTGAAACAGTCCATCTTCAACAGATAGGGTAGGGAAGGCCAGAGCGGACAGGTAGGACTTGGTCTCATCAGTCGAAACTGTGACATGTGTGGAGTACAGGTTCTGGTGATAAGAGCGGAACTCCTCTAGTATGGCCAATGGGTCTCGTATCCGGGTCCCTACGGGGGACACCAGCTCAGGGATCACTGGAGCCACGGAGGTACCTTGCACCATAGACGCCAAAAGTTTGCCGCACTTCTCCCCATGCTCAAAATAGGACTGCCTGCTAAAGAACGCTTTTTTCTGGGCCTTTAGAGTGTAGCAGGGGCGTTGCTAGGGTCCTAAAACATCCGGGGCCCAGGCCCTTTGTGTTTCGCTCAGTAGGGCTGGGTTCACACGACATTTTTCACGCCACATTGTGAACTGCGGATGTATTTTTACAGAGGAAAAACCTTCTGCTCCTGTCACTAATTTTCAGCATATTCCACAGAGTGACCCTATATCTATATACCTGCCTCAGCAGTCACTGCACAATGAAAATCACCAATGACAAATTTACTTTTTCAAAACCGCTCACCTCCGTATGACCGTGTTATACCCCTAAATAACAGTCACCTAATAATACACCGATACATGGAGCAAATCTACCAGACAAATGATTGTTACTAAAAACACTCCTACAAAACCAAGACCCCAAACTATTACTACTTAAGGATCAAATAATCCTGCCAGACCCTGACCAAATGTAACCCCCACATGTGACTATCAGCTGTACACAGGCTCTGATTACATATACCATCGCCATACAGTGACCATATAGTGGTAGACACTAGTTGTATGTAGACGCTCAGCAGAAATATAAGTGATTACACTGACGTTACATTTAGTGACTCACAGGAGACGTCTTTTCTGATCAGCGTCGTTCACTTTCCCTTTTCTTCTCCATCCGGTTCACACCTTCATGCTGTTTGCTCCCGGACAATACTCGTCCCTGAGGATTTGGACACAAATATCTAAAAATCCTCACATTTTCAGCAACTCCTTACTTATAGGTATATAAGTCCCCTCAGTTAGGTAGGTGTATAGGTCCCCTCAATTAGGCAGGTATATAAATATAGGGTCACTTAAGCAGGTATATAGATATAGGGTCACCTAGGCAGGTATATAGATATAGAGACACTTTCAGGAAGGTATATAGATATAGGGTCACTCTCAAGCAGGTATATAGATATAGGGGCACTGAGGCAGGTATATAGGGGCTCAGACAGGAATAGGGGGCCGCAGGTAGGCATAGGCAGGCATAGGGGGCCGCAGGCAGGCATAGGGGGCCGCAGGCAGGCATAGGGGGCCGCAGGCAGGCATAGGGGGCCGCTGGCCGGCATTGGGGGCCGCAGGCAGGCAGAGGGGGCCGCGGGCATTTTATGGGGCCGCGGGCAGGATATATGGGGCCGCGGGCAGGATATATGGGGCCGCGGGCAGGATATATGGGGCCGCGGGCAGGATATAGGGGGCCTCGGGCAGGATATAGGGGGCCTCGGGCAGGATATAGGGGGCCTCGGGCAGGATTAGGGGGGCCGTCAGGGTGGAGATATAGGGGGCCTCGGGCAGTATATAGGGGCCCAGAGGCAGGTATATGGGGCACAGGCAGTATATAGGGCCACAGGCAGTATATAGGGGCACACAGGCAGGTAAACGCTATAAAAATAACATTAATAATCACCTTAGCTCCCCCGGCGAGCGCTCTGTCCTCTTCAGCCCGCGCTCCTCCGGCAGCTCCTCGGGCGCACAGCCTGTGACGCGCTGTGCGCCCGAGGACAGGCAGCGGCGTGATGAGGTCTTACATCGCCCGCTGCCAGCTGAGCCGCACGGGGCCGTGGCGGGTCCTCAGTGCAATGAGGACCCGGCGGCCTCGCTGTGTCTGACCCGGAGACGGTCCGACATGTCTGCGGGGCAGGGAGCGCTCCCCTTTGCTCCGCAGAAGCCCCCTGTATGTGCGCCCGGGAGCAATGTAGCTGGGCGGTCGGTGCCCCGGGCCCATGGCAGGGCCTGGAGCCCCGGGGGTTTGGGGACGGGGGGTTTTTTCGGGGCCCGACCCCCGAATAAAACGCCTAGCGACCCCCCCGGGAGTGTAGGCAGGTCTGTACGTTGGTGTAAGCAGTTCGCCTCAGTCACCTTTTTGGCGTTGGAGCCCCCGGGTTTTCCCAAACCCTTTTTAAGATCACCGATCGGAGACAAAAACCTCACGTCCCCTTTGAAGGCATCCCATATCAATGTCACTAATGCTGATCCAGCATTATCCTGGAAGAATTGACACCACCTGTCGAGGAAGTACGGTGTAGGAGGTTTGCAACCAGAAGGGGTTTAAAGGGAATCTGTCACATAGTTTTGCCCCTTGTGGGGGCAGAAAAGGGTAGTGTCAGACCGGGTTTTTTCCAAAAATTGTCCGATCGTAAGAGCAGCAGTTTTAGAACATTTACCCCCAAATCTTATTCTGGGTAGGTGTTGGTCCACCACCCAAAAGGTGCCCCCCCCACTGACAGTTATTCAATGTTTTTACCTATTAAAGTAAGGGTTTGTCCGTTGGGTGGCGGGCAGCCCCGTTGGCAGATTTGAAAAAAACTGACACTGAAAAGGGCTCTTCGAATGACTCCGGGTGAAAAAATGCGATTTGAGCATTAAAAAAACAAAACTACAGCATTTAAGAATAAGGGAACCCGCGCTGGAAACAGTATGTCTGGGGACTACCTTTTTCTGTCCTCATAGGGGGGCAAAAACTATGGACAGGGTTCTTTTTAAAGCACCACCGAGCCCTGAGGGGCATGTTATCCAGTTTAAAAGCCAGCATACCTGGGGCATGGTCCGAGACATATCTGGACATATATTGTACCGACTCGACAAGCGGAAGCAAGGACAATTGGATCAGCATGAGATCGATTTGGGATAGGGCGTTGAATTGCGTAGTGAAACAGGAATATTGGCGTGCGGTTGGGTTCCTGGAAAGCCAGGCATCAGCGATCACAAAATCAGCCAAAAAAAGTGCGGGGGATGAGGGGAGGGGGTCCAAGGGGCCTGAATAGGAGGGGTCAAAACAATCCAATCGTCTATTCCAGGGGCAGTTGAAATCCCCAAGCCAAATACTTGGTATGGAGGGGTATGTAGCAAGTATTTCCAGAATTTCCCTAATCACCACCAATGAGTACGGAGGCGGGACATGCTTAATTATAAAGAGGCCCGATGAAATAGGGAAATATAGTACTTTTACCTTCCCTGTATCCACCAGGGGCCCTGGTGAGTAAGGCAATCGACGACTGTTAAAAATAAGGGGGACCCCCCAGCACAATTTGTGAATATTGAGTGGTAGGCCCATCCCACCCAGGGACGACTAAGCAAGCATAATTTATCAGGGATCATGAGAGTCTCCTGAAGGCACACAATATCACAGTTGCGCGACTTCAGGTACTTGAAAACAAGAGCCCTTTTAATGCGGTCATTTAACCCTCGAACGTTCCATGTAAGTTAGCAAATTACATTATTTGCCATTTTAACATTTTCCGAAAGAGATACCCACAAGGTGCTTGAGTTCCGTACCAAAGAAGTGGAAAGGTAGTCCCCGTCATATGACTAAGCTGGTAGAACAACTAAGCAAGCAATTACTTGAAAAAGGAGTTACAAAAAAACCCCAACCAAACCCATTTCCCACCCTACTTCGTTGCAAAAAAAAAGAACATTTGGGTCCCCCTAACAAACCCCCAAACAAAAAATAAAAGAAAACTAGTGGTTTTGCTATAGTGGGATACAAAGACCTCACCATAGAAAGTACCAGGGAAAATTCCCCGATACCGCGCCGGGCAATTCAGCCCAGTCCATACCGGAGGATTCCCAGTTGTAATAGGTACCAGATGAAAGGTTTGAAGAACTGAGACTATCAAGATACAAATACTAACACCCAAGAGGGGAGAGAAGGAGAGAGGAGAAG
This sequence comes from Phyllomedusa bahiana, assembly GCA_025379985.1. Lineage (NCBI taxonomy): Eukaryota > Metazoa > Chordata > Amphibia > Anura > Hylidae > Phyllomedusa > Phyllomedusa bahiana. The sequence goes on from JAODAL010038313.1 coordinate 30,801, forward strand.
GGAAAGAAAAAAAAAAAAAGTGGGGGGGTGGGGCGGGGGGGGAGGAGAGGGCAAAAGAGGCCTAAACATAGCACATTAATGGAGCCCACAGTGAGGCCAGCAAATGGACATATTATACCGAGATAAGCCTGAAAAGGAAATGAACTACATAAGGTAATTCAACTGCATGGTTTGGCGACCTTCTGCCCACGAGGGGACGAGTTTCCAACCAGTCAATGGTCTCCTGTGGGCTATTAAAGAAGAAAGTCTTGTTGTCGGCAATAACTTTCAATCTAGCCAGATATAACATCGCATATTTATAGTTACGCTCCCTTAGTTTCTGTTTAGCAGTAAGGAAAAAAGGGCCCTCTCTTCTTCTGGACATCGATAGAAAAGTCAGGATACACCAGAACCTTGGAACTGCCGATAGAGATTGGACCCTGCTCCCTAGTAAGGCAAAGAGTAGCGTCTCTGTCCATGTAATTAAGGAGCTTGGCTATAAATATGCGTGGAGGAGTCCCTGGTGGAAGAGGTTTTGGCAAGATCCTATGTGCACATTCCACCGCAAACATGACCGAGAATATATCTCTACCATAGGTGGAAACAAGGAGATTTTCCAGAAAGGATTCAGGAGCAGAGCCCTCAGGGAGGCCGATAAAGTGTAAATTGCATCTCAGCCTAATCTCCTGATCATCCAGGTGTTGATGAAGTCTAGTGATACTCCTTTCAGCCTCCTCAACGCGTCGAGACAGGGGAGTGGTCTGATCTTCTATGGTACGGACTTTGTTCTCAACCTCAGTTACCCGCTCACTCGTTTTCTGAGCATCATGCCTTAGCAGGGAGAGGTCCACCTTATTTCCTCTATGCGAGAGGTAAGAGTAGTTTGGCAAGTGTGTACGGCCGCGAGGACTTTCATGGTCTCAGGATTCACAGTTTCGGCCTCCAAGGTATCTTGTTCAGGCTCCGTCTGCATGTCGGATACGGATTCGGCGTCCGCCGGGGAAGAGACTTCTGATCGACGAAATTTGTCCAGTTTCTCCAGAGCCTTAGAAGGTTTGGTGGGAGCCATGGGTAATACTGGTGTGAAGATTGCACAATGGGGATCTCCTAGCTTGAATGAAGAATGCTGTTTTACATTCTATGAGTTCAGAAGAGGTGTCCTATACAGGTACAGAGATGACAGGTGACCTGTCATGCATTGGTGCTGCAAGGACCAACCAGGGTGCAAAGGGTGGCAGTCCATCTGAGGGCACGCAGTAACAACACAGCACAGTCCCACAGAGCAGGTGCTTAAATGGAGAAGCACGCCGTAAGCTGACGGTGTGTCAATATATTAACAGTCTTGACAACTATTGCAGCGCAAGAAGGGTTAACGGAACACTCTGGTATCAGCAATCTAAGGCAGTTAAAGGGAATCTGTCACACAGGTTGTGCCCCCCTTGCTGAGTGCAGCACAAGCTAGTGTCAGACCTGCTGTTCCCAGCACTGTGCCCCTTATTCTGGAAGATGCAGCAGTTTTAGAGCATTTACCCCTCAAATCTTATTCATGCGTAGGTGTTAGCTCCACCCACCAAAGGCTAGCTCCGCCCACCGACAGTTATTCACATGTTTCTATCTATTCAAAATAATAGGTTTATCAGTTGGGGTGGGCGGGGCTAGCCTCAGATGGGTGGGGTTTGAAAAACTGACACACTGAAGGACTCTTCGAATGACTCTTCTGGCTGAAAACTGCAGATTTGAGCATTAAATATACTGCAGCATCTTACAGAATAAGGGACACTGCAGCATCTTACAGAATAAGGGACACAGCACAGGAAACAGCAGGTCTGACACTGGCTTGTTCTCTATAAATTGCAGTGTGTAAGAAAGTTCAGCTGGTACATAGCTGTTACAGGCTACCCTATCGCTTCCTTAAGCAGGCACCAGATGACGATAGAGTCCGAAAAGACGAGTTCTACTATGTTCAGAGAGCTGCCAAAATGGAGGGCAATATACACATAGAGCCGCGAAGGAGGTGTTCTAGTATAATCGCCTCAGTGCGTATTGCTAGGGAGGCAACAGCACTCTATAGAGCACACTTGCATAGGAAGTGGGAAGCCGCCTCAGAGTCCCCCAGGTTCAGGTATTATTTTCCTAGTGGGGAAAGAAAGTTGGTGGGACCTCGTGCTCCTCTTAAGTTCCAAAAACACCAGCTGAGGTTCTTTACTCATGGTTTAGAAGTAAGCACAGAGCTCTCACTGCACCCAATAGAAGCAGCGTCCAATTCTCCCGGCCTCCGCTGCTGTATCGGCACTACTACCGCGGCAGCACCGCCACACGTTGCCTCTGCTGTGCAGCGGCTGAGCCACGACGCGGCGGGACCTCGGCACCAGCGGAGAGCAGCGCTGCTTCGGTGGCTTACACCCGGCCCGGGTTTGGTCTCGGGAGGCTCCTACAGGCTTAGCACAGGGGCTTTGGCCGGCGGGAAGCGCGCACCACACGCTCCGCCGCCTGCAAGATGGCGGGTCCGTGCTCTGCGTCCGGCATGAACTCCGACAGTTCCACCAGCGCCTCACTGTTAATGGGTCCCCACGCAGCTCCAGTGTCAGCAACAGGTGCCCGCTTTCCTCTGGTAGTCCCGGGTCGTTTTGATCAGGATATAAAGGGAGAAGGGGTTCGATGGAGACCGGAGCTCCTGCACCACGCGTGCACTCGCTTCGGCTGCCAGGCCACGCCCCACTCCACTGTTCCTACTTAACACGTCCATGCTATTTGGCATAGCTGACAGAAGGGCGTGTTAGGACTGGTATACTACATCACCCCCACTGACATCAATGACTGTAGGATCTGATGCATCACATACAATATTTATATACAAAGGCCCCGATGGAAGTGTCTAATTACCGTCATATAGCTCTCCTGAATGCAGACTTGAACATTTTTACCAAAGTATTAGCAGACATATTAGCATTATGGTTACCCCAATTGGTCCACAAAGACCAGGTAGGATTTGTATTAAATCATCAGACGGGAGATACTAGAAGAGCAATCAATTTGATCGATACCACTAATAAATTGCACCACTCTGTCCTCTTGTTGAGCCTTGACACTGAAAAAGTGTTTGATGGGCTCAATCGGTCTTACATGTTAGCGGTCTTTACAGGGCTTTGCTATCTCAGGGCCCTTTCCTACATGCCTTGCAAGCCCTCTACTCTGTCCTCACCGCCACAATTAGACTCGCCCATGATATATCACCCTTAATTACAATTTCTAATTGTAGGCAGGGATGCCCGCTGTCTCCATTGATATTTGTCCTGTGTGTGGAACCACAGGCCTCTGCCATCCGTCTCGACCCGGATATACGTGGAGTCAAGATTAAGGACACAAAGTTTAAATTATTGCTTTTTGCTGATGATATCCTATTGACCCTTTCCTCGCCCCATATGTCACTTCCAAATCTTCATAAACTGTTAACAGAGTTCTATAACTTGTCCAGATTCAAAATAAATAATTCTAAAACAGAAGCCCTCCCGTTAAATATCCCCCAAAGAGAATTGTCAACTTTGAAAGGTAATTGCAACTATAGTTGGAAATTAGATGCTTTAAAATACCTAAGGTTTTATTTAACGTCCTCATATTTCTCACTGTATGGCAAAAATTTTCCCAAGCTGTATCAGGAAATTAGAGTTCTATTACAACGCTGGAAACCACTACCCCTGTCATTATTGGGGAGAATTTCAGCAATTAAAATGACAATTCTACCCAAATTACTTTTATGTGTTTGAAACCTTGCCCAATTCGATTCCCTTGAAAGATTTGAAAGCCCTTTAGGCTTCCCTTTTTCGATTTATTTGGGCGTTCGGCAGGCATAGGATTAAAAAAGGAGTCATGATGGCAGGTAAAGCAGGAGGGGGTCTTGTAGTCCCAGATATTATCAAATACTACTGGGCATCCCCACTCAGGAGAATTCAAAGTGGGCAGAGATTGAAAAACTGGCTAGCCCCCATTCACCCTAATGGTTTGTTGTGGTCTACTTCCCACATTTCAGTGGGGATGACTCTCCGTAGCCTCATGGCTACGTCTAGAGATATTTGGACGAGGTGCTCCAAAATGTAGAAACAGAGAGAAACAGCCCTGGGACATATTTTCTTAGCAGAGGGATGAAGGACCTGTGCAGGGAGGTCATGTGACTGTGTAGTCACCACAGGTCCTGAACATCCCAGGAGAGGAGACAGAAAGTACATGTAAGTAATAGAGGGAAGAGGGGGGAGAAAAGAGCAATGATACTGACACACACACAACTCACAGGATGGCTGATGGGGCATGCTGGAACTTCTAGTTCTACAAGTCCCAGCATGTCACATTTGCTATCCTTTGATATAAGTCACTGCAGCTGCCATAAAAATGTCCTTTACATACATATATCCTATGGTTTGGGGACTCCAAACTTTTGATATAATATGATTATATAATATAGATATATAATATATATATATATACATAAAAACAAACACACACACACACACACACACACACACACACACACTAATATTGCATGCTATAATTTATTTGTGGAAAAATAAGACATCCCCTGAAAATAAGACATATGTATTGTCAGCCACACTAAGTGTTTGGCAACGGTGTATTGTTAGTTTAGCTTTTCAGCCGTTCCCGGTTTGGCTCTTATTGGGAGTAGGCAATGTGTCGGGGGGCGTCTACTCCCCATGGTCCAGGCCAGGATTTGGATAGGTCTCGGGTTTCCTATAAAAGGCCTAGGCCTTCAGGCGTACAGAGGGCGTGGTCTGCCACCTGAAAGTTGGAGCAGCAGAGCCGAGGAGAGAGCTCTGGCACCCCCAGAGGATTGAGGGAAGCCTTTTACAGTTGTGGTGACTGTAACGAGGTTCATTGGTGGTACTGGACGCTAGCTCCAGACCACGTATATAGAGAGGGACTAACAGTGTGTTTAGTCAGTGGCCCTGAGGGCCCGGGGGGGTTTTTGGGTTTGTTTTTGTTGTTTTTCTTGTGCCTTAAAAAAAGTGGTTGAGGCCATTTTTTTTAAACGGAAGCCTTGCTGAGTGCCATTCTGTTTCTGAAAGCGGTGATCCAGGAGCTAAAGCAACCCCGAGATGGTCCAAGATGGCGCCCGAAAGAGAGTGAGTCCCTACAAAATATATATTGTGGCAGAGTGATCACAGGTGGTCACAGGGTTCTGCCACTAGGTGGCGTACAGCGGAGATTGCGCAGATTGCCCCCGAAATCTGGTTTTGGTGGGGGAAAAGCAATTTACCGTCAGTAACTGTGGGTTATGACATTGTATCTAGATGGGCTATGCCGTTGGAGGGGTTCCCTTTTCCCGGGCGGTCACAGTGTTGGTGTGGGGCCTCCCCACTTTCCGGGGTTGGTTCCCATTTCCCAGATTTACCGGGGACTAAAAAAACCCTTCTTCCGGGTGATCATGGGGCGTTTCTGCTACCTGGCACGGGGAGCAGTATGGAGGTTAAGAGCTTGGCCCCCCAGGGCTTGGGGAACCCAACCCCAATAAGCATGTTTTAGGGTACTGGTCGGGTACAGACCCCCAGTTAGGGGGGACTCCGATTTTTTTGGGTTAGTCAGGGGCCAGGGCCTAGGTTTTTATTTTTATTTTAAAGTTTTTCAACCTTAAACCTGTGCCTAAATTAAAGCGGCTGAGCCAGTGTAAAACTAATTCCTTGCAGTTGGATTTTATTTGTGCCATTCGCTTCCCAAAAGCGGCAGCCCCCGAGCTCAATACCCCCAGGAGGGCCCGGGGGGCCCCCCACGAGAGCAATCGTCACAATAAATTAAATTTATTATATTTTGTGACAGAGTGTCTGGATGGTCCTAGAGGGAAGGTAGTTCCCCAAGATTCCTTGGTTGCCATAAACAGCAACCAAAAATAAAAGTTCCAGAGATCTAAAAGATTTTTTTTTTGGGGGGTTAGTAAAACCCATTTTCAAGGGTGGTTTGCTGGATGGGGATAGCGAGGGTGGGCCCCACCCCACCGGGGACAGGCCGGGTTTGGGGCTGTCTAATTAGGCAGGTGTGTCCGCTCATATAAGGCGGGGAGTGCGACACACAGTCTCTCCCCTGGGACAGGTAAACTGCACATGCCGGGGAGCATTATTTGTGGTACGGTTTTCTGCTGTTTTTGGGTGACTGGGATTAGGGCCCCATTTTGTTTGGGGGATTTTTTCCCGAGTTTTTCGGCCGGACAGGCATAGGTTTTTTTTGTTTGTTAGTTTTCTGTACCATCTGCTAAAAAATAAAATTCTGAGGGCAGTTTTAAATGAACTTCTTTTTTCATTTGGACTTCTGTCCCCCTAAAATGCGCCCCTCTACCCAGGAGAAACGACCCCCCCGCTACCCAACCCCTTCAAATGGTGGAGGATGCTTTAACTTGTTTTTGGGAAAGAAAAGGAAACTGAAAATTTAAAGGGACAGAGTCCCATTTGGTTTACATTTGAAAAAATGGAGGATGTAATTTAAGGGGATGTTCAAGTGTGGCATCGCAACAGGAGCTACCCCTGTGCGCAGGAGGTACTCGAGTGCAGCCAAAGACGCTGGAGGAAACAAAACCCAGGGGGGTGACACGCAATCGAGGGTACACGGGGGAGCAGCGAAAAAGACCGGGAACCCCGAAAGGATTGTGCAGGCAAATCGCCTTTTGTAGAAGGGGCCCCCCGGTGGTGAGACGCTACTCAAGCCTCCATAAAGCCACCACTTTCTGCAAAAGATGACAGCAGTGTTTAGTTGGAACCCACTGTCAACCTTTGAAAGGGACCCCCAGCAAGAGTGTTGGCCAAAAGGGGGCGGGGACTTTTGGCACCCTTCCTTTCAGGGGGAACCCCCAAAAGGGTATTTGCCTGGAAAAACCCCGGGGCTATAAAATATGCCTTCTGAAAAAGAAAATTTTAACCGCCCTTTGGGGTCAGTTTTGTTCGCGCCCGCAGGGGCACACTGGGGCACAGCATGGACAAAAACCCCACCTCTCAGATGCATGACCCATACCCTACCCAAAAGTGGTTGAGCCGGAGATCCTGACGGCCCCCAGATGGTGGGAAAGGGGTGGGAGAACCAGTATTGAGATCCCCCCAGCACCTTGGCAAAGGGGAGCCATGGGGACCCCAAGAATATGACCCCAATGGTGGAGAGGTTACCACAGCAGAGGAACTGATGAGTGGCCACAGCGCCCCTAGCCCCCCCAGCGGGGATTCCGGACATTGTAAGATGTTCTAAGGGGAAAAGGGGTGGCAGATCGTATGGTTGTGTTCCCGGGATAGACTGACGGGCCCCCAAATCTAGAACCCGGGAATCCTGCCAAGGAAGTCGGGGCTCTAAAAGAGACTCGGTAAGGCTTAATCAAATTTTTCCCGTTACATATGCAGGTCATATGGTTGCCAATTGCCCTATATGATGATCCTATGAAATGTGATGTCTCATTAATAAACCGCCGTGTATCACTGTATGCAAAGCGTGCGTGTGTAGCATTTCCAGACACTGGGGGAGAACACATGTGTTCCTTTTTACTATAGGAGGTAACGAGGTAAAGGCGTTATTAGACTCAGGTAGTCTGGTGACCTTGGTAAACGGCGATTTTGGTGAACCCGGAACCCGTCTAGAGAAAACTATAAGGGTGCCCCTGCTTTCCTGGGGACACTCGCCATTACCGCAACTGCTATACTGGACTCCGTACACAGTTTGCGCCGTAAAATTTTGGTGGGGGTGGGTGCCCTGTTAATGTCATGATGTCATCATGGGGCGGGACTTTCCACTTTTTCTGGGAATGTGGGGGCATAAAATCTCTAATACCCTACCTTTTAGGGAACCCCAGTTGAGGAGGAAAACTTTTCCCTATTCCCGGGTCTTGGCTGGGGAAGGAGAAGTTAGCCCATGGGAGGTGCCCTCAGAAGGTCAGAGCAGTCCAGACCCCTCTAGTGACAGAAAGCCTGATCTTGAGGTGCGAAGGACCAGTTTGGGGCGGACAATTAAAAGATCCTACCCTTGCCAGAGCCGGGAAAACGTAAAAAAAATTGGGTGGTAACCCGGTGAGCCTGACACCAGACTTTCACTCCCTACATGGCTTTAAAACGGGACCTGTTATATCAAGTGGTAAAAAGAAGGAGAAGAACTTAGTGGAGCAACTGGTGGTCCCCAAATTTTTAGAAGGGACCATACTAGAGCTGGGCTCACGGTCACCTAATGGTGAGGCATTTGGGAGTCGAAAAAACTACTGAAAGAATCTGCAACGGTTCTTTTGGCCGGGAGTTCATAAGGAGGTGAAAGAGTATTGTGAGTTTCCCGCCCCAGAGTGCCAGCTTTGGCCCCAAGACCACACTATCGTAGCCCTCTTGTTCCCCCTCCCCAATTTTTTGAGGTGCCGTTCGAGAGAATAGCCATGGACCTGGTGGGTCCTATTGTCAAATCTGCTCGAGGCCACCAGCATATTCTCGTGATCCTGGACTATGCCACCTGGTACCCGGAAGCAATACCCTTGCGTAACACATCTTCCAAGACTATTGCTAAGGAGCTGGTACAGGTGTTTAGTCGGGTGGGGTTACCGAAGGAAATACTGACGATCAGGGACCCCTTTATT